>SZWC01002843.1:132070-155984 GCA_023375785.1 Penium margaritaceum | reverse complement strand
TCCCTACCATCATCATCCTCTATGACGAAGACGACTGCTGCTTCCGCCGCAGCGCCTGCTGGTCCCGCCATTGATAGCCAGGTCCAGGATCCCGGCAACGAGGATGGGAGATTGACTAGAACGGGTTCTATCAGCTGAGCTCAATTGCTCACTCGATCACCAACAGGGACGCAGGTGCGATTGGGGCCACAATTCTGGAAAAACATAGCATTGATGAGAGCAGACAGAAAGCGGATGATGCGTCCCCGGACGTCGTCAACGGTCGCTGCGCCGGCCGCCTGTCAGGGTCGGCGTTACGTCTTCGTGTGCGAGACCACCACTGAGACCATCTCCCGGAACCGGCATTGCGACTCTGGCCGTCATCAGAGGCGACAGCCGCCTGCTTTCAATTCACTCGTGATGTCGACCGGGAACGGAGGCAAGGCAGCACGACACACTAGTCCCTCGGCCAGTGTTCCCCACCCTGCCGTGTCACAGACCGACGCACGCACACAATCACCCACAGGCACACACGCACTAGACGCCTCGTGAAGCGAGCATGGCACCTTGCTCTACACATCTGCACGCAGATGTAAAACGAGAGTGAGAGAAAGGGAGTGACGGCTTGACTGTTGCGGATGGGTTGGGTGGTGGATGGGCTGTCGACAGCTGCTGTCGGCTTGGCGACGGCTCAGGCTACCAGTCTGGTTGGTTGGTGATGGGACAGCACCAATTGTCGCAACGAGTGGACCAGTGCTGTTTGGGCACCCCGTGTTGTGCAACACTGCCAACTGTGCAACTGTGCATGTTGGAAACATTGTGGGGGTTTGATCTAGCCATGTCCTTTCTTTTCGGGACACCTAGACAACTCTTCAAAACAGGAGGCCAGAATAGGTCCGTGGATTCATCTGGGAAGTAGTTTCACAAAAATCCGTAATCATTTGTGTAACATTCTGTAAATATTAATGCTCTCTTCCGCCATGAGGTCTTGATTTTTTCAGAAACCTACCTAAAAAACCTTTTTATAGTTTATGTCGCTGGCATCAAGAATTTAAATCAGCATGAAGATCTTTTTAAAAAATCTTCCCTTCAACGACAAACTTATGTACGTCGATGAAAACTACCTTGGCCGAAGAAACCCCTTCGTTACAGTGCAATGTTCGTTTTTCTTGTAGGGGCATATGAAAGGTCGCCCATGTTGATGACTTGTTGCAAATTCAGCCAGTCACATCTGAAAGAATTCTTCTTGCCAAAAACCTTAACTTCATATGGATTAGAAAACAGTTTTCCCTAGTGCAATGGGGGGGTTGTTAACGCAAGGTGCACGACCTTATTACCTTTTGTGCAACAAGTGACAATATTGACAAGTTGACTCAACTTGATGTCAGCACTCCTCTCAACATTTGTTAAGTAGAATTATTGCTTAAGGAGCCACAGATGGATCGAAGCCTCGGCTTGTCGAGGATTCCACTTCAATACTTGGCGCCGAAGCAAAGGGAAAGCGATCACTTCGCATAAGCAAGGGAGTATAACATCGGCAATTATATTAGTTTGCACTTCTTTTTGCCCAAAGTCATTGCCAAGAGGCTGGGGGACCAGGACCAGAGGTCGCTCGTAGTTTGATCCTATCTCCGTAGCAATGTCAATGTGGACAAACACAATAAAACGATACAGATGTTTCCTACACATGGTGAAACGAGAAACGAATAGACGACCATTCAATTCTTGTGTAAAGAGGACAACTTCGTGTGTTGGCCTTATTTCTGTCCTACCCCGCTAGTCTTTAACTACCATGTTTGAAAACTTAGTCGACTTTGTTGATCGAAAGTGTTTTTCTTTAGAATTATTCAGGTGCTACCAAAACAATTCTTCAAGATACATCATGGTATTTATTGAAAATCTGGGGTTTTTACTCCTACCTTCTCTGGATTTGTGTCTTCACTGCTAATGTTGTCTTTAGTTGCCGTTCAATCTATGTAGTCCTGGCTCGCAGGAGAATGACCATGTATCCACAGAACTCTCGAAAAAAATTGCCATATCCACGTTTCGCACCATTCACCACACTATATCCAAAACGATGACTTTTTTGCTCTTTATGAACGTTGTATAAAAAAAAAAGGTTGTCCCAATAATATGATATGTCCACCCCGCATGCCATTCAACGACAACATGCTTGAAATACATCTTCCTAGCATCGCTGTCGCTCGCGCGATAGTACAAGCCGGCCAGCTAACTCACTAGCACACACAGGTGGAGGTGAGAGCAGCAAGGGGTTGGCTAGGGACTCAAGAACAAGTGTTAGAAGCTGCAAAATGTTGAATTGTACAGAGAGACTGACAAATGAAGCATGAGCAGCCTAAATAGTGCCATGGCTCTACTGGATGCACACACACGCGCGACGCACGAGGGCACTATTTTCTAGCAGGACAAAACAGTGGCAAGAACACAGTTTTGGTCACAACTCCCTATAGACATGTCAGAACGAAGAGTCGTTTGAACCAAAACGGCCGCATCGACAAGATCTACGTCTTGATAGGATGCACGCCTATGTGTTGTACCACGGAATGAATCTAAAAAAAACACGAGAGTCTTCTCGGCGTCTGTCGCTACCGGCCGCTGGTCTTCTGCCACCGTTGCCAGTCTTAGGGATCTGCACGTGAATGGACGTGAGCCGAGGAGTCACCGTAAGCCATGTACGACACACACAACAACACTCCCCCATGACCGGAGGGCGAAACACGTCCATACACATGCAGACACTAAGGCTGGATAGAACATGATACGCACAGCCGCTGCAGGCAGCAAGCACAACATAGGCAAGGTGGCACATGAGGGATCAACGTGCAACAGGGATGGGGCAGAGTCCCACGGAACGAGTGGCCGCATGAAACTTCGAACGACCTAGAGCCTTGGTCAGAATGCAGTGATAGGCAATGCGTGCATTGCCTGCCAGTGCCCACGTGGATGATTCGGATCTCACCACGATCGACCAGATCATGCTCAAAGTGGTGCTCGACATTGATGTGCTTTGTGCGTGCATGGAACACACCTCAGTTCTTGGCGATGGCCTCCGCGCTCATGTTGTCACACTGGAGAACTACGGGGGGAATGGACTGACGCAGTTCACGCAACAGACGGACGAGCCATACACAGTCTGCTACACCGGCGCCTAGAGCAACATACTCTATCTCAGCCGTGTTGCGTGCAATGCAGTCCTGCTTCCCACTTCGCCAGGACACTGTAGTGCCTCCAATGAGAAATATGTAGCCGGTGCGGCTCTTACCATCTGGACTCCACGCCCAGTCACTGCCGGTGTACCCATCGAGCACAACAGACACCTGGTCGAGAAAGCATAGGCCAAAGCGTGCGGTGGACAGGATGTAGAGCACACATCGGACTGCGGCCTCCAATGTTCTCTAGCGTGGAGCGTGCGAGAACTGGGCGAGCAGGTTGACAGTGAAGGCAATGTTGGGCCGTGTCGTGGTGGCCAAGTACATGAGCGAGCCGATGACTCACAGGTACAGGGTCACATCGACTGGTTCCCCCAGGTCAGCTGGGTCATCCACCTTCAAGGCGGCCTCCCCCTCAGGGGTCATGGGCATGGCAGCAAGGAGGTCGGCAAAGCGCTCCCCCACAGTCTCTGCGTAGCGTCCCTGATGGACACGGTGTGTGTGGTGGACACGGTCGCGCACGATCTCCATCGCCAAAACGACGGAGGCCTCACCAAAGTCTTTCATCTTATAGGCGAAGGAGAGAACAGCCTTGGCAGCATTCATTGCTCTCAGGTCAGGAGAGGCGATCAGAAGATCGTCCACATAGACGAAGATGACAGCGAGCGGTGCCGGGGACTGTGAGAGGAACAAGGATGGGTCAGCATCACTCTGAACGTACCCAGCGCGTCTCAGCGTGCTGGTGATCTCCTGGTTCAAGCAGCAAGGTGACTATTTCAGGCTGTACAAGGCCTTCCGCATCCGGTATACACGACCTGTGCCATCCTCAAAGCCGGGTGGCTGGGCCATGTAGATCTCCTCCTCAAGGCCCCCGTTCAGGAATGCGTTGTTGACATCCATTTGATGGAGTTCCCAATTGTGCTGTGCCGCCTGGCTTAGCAGCGTGAGCGTGGTCGTCATACGCCCAACAGGGGCAAAGGTCTCAGTGCATTCCACACCAGGGACTTGAGAGATGTCTTTTGCTGTCAGGCGCGCTTTGTAGCGCTCCACAATGTCATATGGCTTGAGCTTCTTGCGTAAAATCCACTTGGCCTTGATGACCCGGTTCTTTGGCAAGTCCACCAGCTCAAAGACGCTGTGCTCTCGAATGGCATCGAGCTCAGCCTGGCAGGCAGCAAGCCACTGCTCAGCGTCGGAGGCTGACAAGGCCTCAGGCAGACTGGTGGGATCGGGAGACAGTACTGGTGCAATGCGTGTAGCCAGGGCATACGCCGCAGAGGGAGCGTTGACCGTCATCATGGCCGCAACGGCGTCATGAGCAAGACTGCGCTCATGAGCAAGTAGTGCTATACTAGTGGCACAGCCAGGGTGAACCTCGACGAGGCCGCGAGCACTCAGGCCGAGGGCCTTCGTGCCCGGGTCACCGTTGACGACGCTGTGCATGGGACATGGGCGGAGACGTCCGTCGGGTGCCTGTGAGTAGGGGTCCGACGGGACAGGAGCACTGGGTGCTGCTGACTCACATGCCGATGTGGACAACACGGTAGGCACGCCACTCAAGGCTGGCGTGGCCTCATCAGCCGAGGACGGGGCCACGGCAGACGCAGACATGTCCGCGGCCGGAGATAGGGACGGCTCAGAGCCAGACACGGACGCGGACGTAGGATCCAGCAGGGCCTCAAACACGGAAGCAGGCGCAGGATCCGGCAGAGCCTCAGACGCGGAGACAGGCGCAGGATCCGGCAGAGCCTCAGATGCGGAGACAGACTCAAATGCAGACTGGGACACGAGCGACAGCGGAGAGTCAGGGGGAGAGGAGTGAGCCACAGATGGGACGGGGTGCGGGATGCCGGTGGGCACAGCCTCTGGGGACAGCCCCTGGGGTGTCGGTGACAAAGTGACCGTACTGGACGGGGGCACTGTGCCAACCGTGCCAGGAGCCTCCCTCACACTACGGAGTCCAGCACACTCCGGGGCATGCGCAGCACGCAGAGCATGGATTCGGACAAGGTCGCAGAAGGCGGGATGCTCAAAGAAGAGAGCGCCACGGGACTCCACGATGCGGCGTTGCTCAGGGTCCCAGAACCGCCAGGCCTTGGACCGCGGGGCGACGCCAACGAAGGCGCAAATGTAGCCCTGCGGAGAGAGCTTGCTCCCCTGCTGCTACGGTGTGAACCAGACACAGGCAAGGGAGCCCCATACACGGGCCAGGCGCAGATCCGCACGACGCCCGTACCACAATTTGTAAGGCGTGCGATGACCGGGGAGGGGGCCGTGGGGAATGCAGTTCCAGACCCAGGTCATGTACGCCATGCCCTTGAAGGCAAAGGCCTCAGGCATGGCGCTGTCGGCGCACATGGCGCGGACTGAATCCTCCATCGTGCGGTTCCAGTGCTCTAAGACACCATTCTGTTGGGGGGTGGCGGGAGCGGAGAGGTTGTGGAAGACACCAAGCTCGGTGAAGGAGCGGGCCATGTCACCGCGGTACTTGCCACCACGGTCCAAGCAAAATGTCTGAAGATGGTGGGGAGACTGGTGCTCGGCCATGATCAGCCAAGTGCGGACTGCAATGGCGACATCGCTCTTTTGACGTAGACTGTAGACCCAGTGCATGCGCGTGAAGCCATTAGTCAACGTCAGGACGTAGCGACCGCGGTCCTCATGAAACTCGACAGGGAGCGGACCCATGAGGTCGGAGTGGACAAGCTCCAAGGGCCGACGAGCCCTGGAGACAGACGCGGGATAGGTGGACCGATGCATTTTACCTTCAGCACAGGCCAGGCAATCGGTCATGGGCGGTGTTTCGAAGGATGCTGCATCAAGACCGAGAGCGGGTTGAGTGTGGACCAGCCTGTTGATTGCCCCCAGATGTACATGACACAGGCGTTGATGCAGGAGACGGTGATGCGCGGGGGATAGAGCACTAGCAACAAAAACACGAGCATTGGGAGACGAAGGCAAAGGGGGTACACTCGCACAGGATCCATAAATGTGATACAGATCATCGACGGCCGTCCCACTCAGGACGGTCTCCTTGGTGTCTCGCACAAAGATGTGAGCATCGGCAGTTGTGTGCGTGACACCCAGGCCCATCTTGGTGCTAGCACGGACAGACAGCTAGCTGAGTTCCAGATCAGGGACAAAGAGGACGTCGGAGATGTATACGGGACTAGCGGGCCCGGTGAACTTCACAACACCAACACCATGGACAGGGACCTCATGGCCAGCTGCAGTGCAAATAGAGCGAACAGTGCCAACAGGATGCAGGACGACAAAGGCGTCACGGCGACACGTCATGTGGTGGGTGGCACCAGAGTCAACGACCCAGGTGGCGTCGGTGAAACGCGTACAACGAGCAATGTGGCATTCGGCAACGGAACAAAGCTTGGCGGCACGACGCTCAGCGGGGGACAGAACAAGGTGGCTAGCGGAGCGCACATGAGCCTCATGCAACCAAGACACATCGTCAGGTCCTTCACGCACACACGGCTGGGCATGGGGACAACCAACAATATCATCACGCAACGATACAGACAATCCACAAGCAGTAGGACCCCTCGACTCAATTAACTCACTCGCACCGCCCGGAGATCAGCGTAGGGCGAGAAGCTGGTGCAGGTCGGCGATCATTCTATCACGTTCGTCGAGCGCCTAGTCGCGAGTATCCGCGGAGGAGCCTGCTGTGGTGGCGGACTCCTTTGGGACGGCTGCGGTAGTGGCGGCTGAGCAGGCAGTTGCATCGGACGTCTGGTGCATGCGCGCGTCGTGCGCCTGCTGCAGCCCACGGGTGACGTTGGCCGAGTCCAACGGGCGGCCTGTCAGACGAGTGCAGTCGGGATAGCAATGGTCACCTCCGCAGTTGAAGCACACGAGCTGGCAGCCCGTTGTGCTGCCGGATCTGCTGCTGCCACTCCTGCTGCTACTGCCGCCACCGTTGCGGCTGACATTGCTGGTGCTAGTGCCACTGCTAGTCCCGCCGCTGGAACCTCCACCTGATGATTTGCGGCCCTTCTTTCCCTGAGCTGGGGCTGCTGTAGCTGTAGACGGCGGGGAGGGGGATGCGGCGGCAACTGCAGCTGAAGCGATGTTACGGCAAGTGCGGTTTGCGTCGTCCATGCCGGCGACCTCGATGAAGTGAACGGTGGCCCAGCGTAGCAGGGTCCCGTCGCTCGCCATGTCGCGAAGCAGGGTCTGGTCAAACTTGCTGAAGACGCAGGAATAGTCAGGGTGAATGCCGTGGAGGATGATCTGGAGTGTGGAGTATTGCGCAAGGGCATCGTATCCTAGCTCCTCGTATAGCTAGATCGCCCAACGCCAGTAGTCAGCTGCAGACTCATGAGCAGTCTGGCAAAGGGAGTTGAAGTCGACGAGGCGCTGGGACATCAGGGGCAGGGTGGCGCCCTAAAAAAGAGTGACAGCCAGTGCCCACGCCTCGCGAGGGTTACCTCCTAAGCCGGTCAGCGGATCACCAAGGAACCGGCTGAAGTCCTTGGTGAAGTCTGGGGCGGCCTTCATCAGACCGGAGACGACGCGGACCGCCATCTGCGTCTGGACGGGGTCAGACGCTTGGTAGGGGATGAGGTAGTAGGCGAGGACTCCCTCGCTCATGGCCCACATGCGAAAGCGCGGCTCCCAAGACTTGTAGTCGTTCCCAGTCCGGAAGATGGGAGGGGCCGACTCAAACCCTTAGGTGGCTTGACTGTCGATAGAGCAACGGCTGAAGCCACCGCGGGACTGGGCATAGAGGAGACAACCCCCTTGCCCAGGCGGGCCCGCAGAGCCAGCTCCTCAAAGCTCAGACGACGGCGAGACGAGCTCAGGCTGGCGTCGGCGCTAGAGCTCGTGCCCTGGAGGGCGGAACTGGCCTTATGCGCTGTACGGCGTGCCTCCAGGCGGATGAGGCGTGCTCGCAGCAGTTTCTCCTCACCCTCCTTGCCAGAGTCGGAGAGGGTCTCCGCAACCTCATCTGCATTGCTGCCGGGAGCGAGGTGATCCTCGCTCGGGTCTGTTGTCGGGTGCTGCTACAGCTGCTGGGCCTTGTGCTGCTGCGGCAGTAGGCCTCTGATCAGGTCCTGTAGCTCAGCGACCTGCTTTGTCAGAGTATTGCGACTCTCTGCCTGTAAGTCAGCCAACGCGCGTACTTGGCGTGCAAATGTCGTTGGGCTCGGCGGCCGCTGCTACTATTGCTATAGTGGTGACTGCTGCTATCGCTGCTGCTGCTGCTGCTATTGCTGGTGCAGAGGCTACTGCTGCTGTTGCTGATACTGTTGTTGCTGCTCCGGCGGCTACTACTACTGCTACTGATGCAACTGCCGTTGCGGTGATGATGGCGGCGCCCGGCATTGGCCGCTGACAGAGCTGCCATCGGCAACTGCATCGGTGGTGGCATTGGCGGGGATTTGCTTTGGCATGACGACCGGTTGCTCCCGCCCCCCTTTTTTTGTTGTTACTGCCATGGAACACTGCCGCAGATTCCTGCCGCGGAATGATGTCGCGGAATACTACCATTAGATACCACCGCGGAATGCTACCGTGGAACACCTCCACACAAAAAAACCGTCCGCGGAACACTTCCACGGAACGCCGCCACGGAGCACTGCAAAATTGTAGCAGAGCAGCTACCGCGGTCGCGTCTATGCGGAACACGGTGGGGTGCCGCGAAGTGCCGGGGCACCACCGTAGGTGCGTTCTGCAACCACCGCGGAGCGGCCGAGTCTGGCGACCGTGCAATCGCTATGGAACTGTCGCGGACTTGCGATTACAGAACAAGAGCATGAAGCACCGTCGTGTTCCAATACCACAGAGGGGCTGCGACGGCGGAATGACGCAGATCCGCAGAATACCGCAGATCTGTCGCGACACCATCACCACGAGATGACGTACTTGGAACACCGCGTGCCACCGCGGCACCGTAGGTGCGTTCCGCTGCGGCCGCGCAGTTGCCGTGTCCGCCGCAGAGGCCTTCTTGCCGTGGAGCACCGCAGATTTTGCACGGAGCAGCTGCTGCTGTTGCAGAATGACCGCGGAATGGCTTCGGAGTTCTTAACAAAAAAGGGTTGGAGTGGTGGTGGGCACTCCCAGGATCTCCCACCGAGGCAGTGGGCACTGCTGGTGCTGCTACTCAAGGCAAAGGCTGCGATTGCTCACGGCTATTGCGGTTGCTGCGTCTGTGCTACGCAACTATGCAAGCACTGGCTCGCTACTCTGATACCATGAAAGACAGCTTCCTAGCACTGCTGTCGCTGGCACGGCAATACAAGCCGGCTAGCTAACTCACTAGCACACACAGGTGGAGGTGAGAGCAGCAAGGGGTTGGCTAGGGACACAAGTACAAGTGTCAGAAGCTACAAAATGTTGAATTGTATAAAGAGAGTGACAAATGAAGCATGAGCAGCCTAAATAGTGCCACGGCTGTACTGGATACACACACACGAGCGGCGCACAAGGGCGTTATTTTCTAGCAGGACAAAACAGTGACAAAACACAGTTTTGGCTACAACTCCCTATAGACACGTCAGAACGACGAGCGGTTTGAAGCAGAACAGCCGCATCAACAAGATCTACGTCTTGATAGGATGCACGCCTATGTGTTGTACCACAGCATGAATCTAAAAAAGATACGAGAGTCTTCTGGGCGTCCGTCGCTGCGGCCGCTGGTCTTCTGCCACCGTCGCCAGCCTCATGGGTCTGCACATGAATGGACGTGAGCCCAGGAGTCACCATAAGTCGTTTACGACACACACAACAACAATGCTAACGTCGTCCGATATGAAACAAAAATCAAAAACCTCTCAGTAGAGCGTTTGTGACTTTTCTCACAAATGCTTGCGAATGTTTTCAGTCGGGGGTCCAAGACACCCCATGCGTTGAAAGGGAATCTGCTGGCCCACGCTACCTTACGGCCAACCAGGAGCAAGCGTAATGATAAAACCCTAAAACATTTATTCTAATTTGGGCTAGGCTTTGAAAGCGGTTTGCATGTATGAAAATGAGTTTTTCCTCCACAAAAGGTTCAAAAAAGGCATTTTTGCCTGATTCTGAGCAAGCGATTAGCCTCTTTATCTTTGGACTTGCAAACCCCAATTCGCAGATGTAGGGTTTTATGTTTGCGCGGGCGAAGCCCGCGCAAACATAGAAAACCATAAATTGGCAAATGGGGGTTTGCGAGTCCAAAAACAAGGCTAATCGATCGCTCGCGATTCTTGCGACGGTGGGGGTGACGCATCATCCCCCTCGCTTCGCTCGATCGGGCATAGCCATCAAAATGGTTATGGCCTTTTTTTTTATATGGTGTGGTTAATGTTTAACTTACGGATATCTCAGGCTTATGTTGACCTTTGCACGGACATATTAGCTATAACGCCCCTAGCTCACATTGACACAATTCGCTAGTGCTAGTGCTTTTGGGATTGACCTGACTTTTGTTATTGTTGTATTTGGGTACCTTAACTGGTGTGGCATAAAGACTTTTGATCTATTTGTGAGTTCGATGAGCATGTTCTTTGTTGCATTTTGTTTTTTAGCTGAGCACAGCCTCCTTAGATATAGGTTCAAATAATCTCTGTACTGATTAATGATTTCTAGAGCTAGGAAAGCAATGTTGTTGTCCACCTTGGGTTGAGCTGTTTCTTATAGTTTTAGAAATTCAGGGTGTGAGAGGAAAAAATTGCCTTTTTTAAAGAAGCAGTTGGCGTTTGTGGCGACAAGTTTCCATGAATTTTGGTTTGGTGGGAGACATTTATACGCTCATAAAGGTTGCTGTGCCTGAATCACTGTTGAGGGTCGAAGGACACCAAGTGCTCCTTCTTCACGACTGTTGATAGCTAGGTTTTTGTTAACGAAACTCAGATTTTCTTCTTGTTTGGATGGAGAGAGAAATTTGAGTATGGTGTCTTGAATTCTTTTTTAAGGATTTTGGGAGGGGGTGGGCATATGTCCGAATGGTTGAGCAACTTCAGTATGAGGTAACTGTTGATAATGTTTAATTTTTTTTTTGTAGCGAGAAATGCAAGTTTCTCCAAGGTGTTGCTGAGGCTTTGATTTGTTGTTCGAATTTCATCCACATTCTTGAGTTATTGGGGTCATGATCTATATTTATTCCGAGGACTCGTTGTGGATCAAGTGATTCTTGGTATTGGGTGGAGGGAGGTGCTGATGTGTGGGGCCTTGCGAGGAAAAGGATTGTCTTGTTTGCATTTGCTTTTAGCCCTGTAAGTGATTTGCTAATGTCTAGGACATGTGTGGCTTTGTCCACATTAGCTGATCCTTGACGAGTACAGTTGTGTCATCCGCATATGCCCCAAAGCTCGGGCATTGATGGCAATCTTTGATGAGTTTTTCGATGAATTGTGAAAAGCATTGGTTCCATTGCAATGATAACGACTAAGGGAGCAATTGGATAGCCTTGTTGGACACCCATTTTCGTGATCATTTGGAGTGTTAAATTACCATTTAGGAGGAAACTAGTTCTTTTTGCATGTAGCCTGGCTTTGATCCATGAAATTTATAGTGGAGGAAAGCCCATTGCTGACATTGATTTGTATGGACGAGGTCTGAGCAGGGTGTCGTAGGCTTTCTCGAAATCAGCTAGTAGGGAGGTTAGGTTGTTTTGTTGATAAAGACCAGTGTTGTACGTCGAGTATACAAGATAGTGTGTCTTTGATTTTTCGACCATGAACGAACCCTCTCTGCTCTGGTCTGATTACATGTGGTAGAACGGGGAATAAACTATTGGCTAGGACCTTTGCAAGTATTTTGTAATCTGTGTTAAGGAGCGAGATTGGGCAGTAGTTTTTTTTTCTTTTTTCTGTTGGATCACCTTTTCTGAAAATCAAGCAGGTGACAGAGTGCGTGAAATGTGGGTGTAATTTTGGGTTTTGTAGGAACGACCTGAAAGCCTTTAAGATGTTTTTGCTATACCTTTTAAACTTTGTTTGGAGAACTCTGCCAGTACTATGTCGGGAGCTGGTGCCTTCTTTTGAGTCATTCTGTAACAAGATGCGCTGATTTTTCCGGCATACTCGGGGCCTTGTCCACGTTTCGGGGGAACGTGGGCCTTTTTCCGCTTTTTCGGAAATCCAGGTCACAGTCGAGCTTAACTCCGTCGACCGCCGATGCAAGGAGGAGGAGGAGGAGCAAGAGCGCGAGCGAGTGCCGGCGTGGAGTTCACGCCGACGCTAGGGGTGTGTTTCGTGCGAACGCCCACGCGGCGTTCCAAACACGCCACGCGGGGGTGGCTTCTCCCTCTCGACGGGCAGCGTATAGCATATGCTACCCACCAAGGGGTTTGTCTCGGAGGCGGGCTCTCGACAACGCGCGCGGTCAACTGCGAAAGGAGTTCCGATGGCAGCAACTGCGCGACGGCCACAGTGCCACCGGTGGCAAACGCAGCAGGACAACCACACCCACCGCCGAGAGGCGTCGAGCTGACACGGCGGCTCGCCGAGAGACAATGCGGACAGTTGATGTGGACGATCGACGGCCAGAGACTTCTCGCATAAGACACAGAGTGCATGTAGAGCACCGAGTTAGGTGCAAGTAGGGCACCGAGTTCAGGTGCAAGTAGCTTGTTGTAGCAAGCTAGGAAAGCAGTAGGCTGAGGCCTGGGGTAGCCGGCCGGACTGTATGAATACCCTGTACTCAGTTCTATTTCATGAATCTGTATTTTCCATCTCTTTTTTCCATATTTCTCCAAGTCTATCTTTTCGCTGCGCCTGTGCTCTCCACACACCAAGGCTAAATCTTGAGAGAGCACACACTCTCACATCTGATATCAGAGCCAGAGCCACACGTTTGGCGGAAGCGCTTCCGGAGCTCGCCAAACTTCAAGGAGCGAAGGCACGGACTACGCCGGACAATGTCGAGGCTCATCGAGAGGGAGATTGTTGGACCAGACGTCGAAGCCAACGCACGAACCAACCTCTGGACATTTTTCAACATTTCCACAGGGTCCACACGGCCTACCGTGTGCGCACGTGAGGCGACGGGTGACTCCCATGCACTTCGAAGACGTCAGATTTTCATCCTGAACTGCCGAATTGCTGTCGGAAAATTTTTGGATCGCTGCCAAAACGCTGCCAAATTCTTTGGAAGGATCTCCAGTTCCTAAACGTCATCTACAGCCATGGAGCAGGCCTTGCAGTAGATCGTAGAGCAGCTGGGAGCCCTCAAGCTGGAGAGTGAGCTGCTCAATCGGCACATGGCTGACTTGCGAGATGGGATAGACGCTAGACAGGTTCGGGCGGCCCGGTCAAGGAGTTCGCCAAGAGCAAAGCCACAGGCTCCAGAACTGTTCAATCCCTCTGTGAAGGGAGCGAGCATTCGGACCTGGTTGTTTGCGATGAACAGCTACTTTGCAGCTCTGGGTCACCCTCCAGAGGATGATGCTGTACGTGTGTCATTCGCGATGACACTGCTACGCAGAGCCGCATAGGAGTGGTGGAGGCAACTGGATATGCTCGCCATTCAAGGTGGAGGTAGGAACGTAGCTTTTCAACATGCCGTGTTGTGGCAGCCAGGCACAGGACAAGCTGAAGCTCGCGTGCCGACGACATGGGAGCAGTTTGAGCAAGCCATCATAGATCGGTTCGATCTCGTGAACGCCTCCATGGTCGCGTGCACCAAGCTGAAGCAACTGAAGCAGATCCGCTCGGTGCAAGAGTACACACGCCGTTTCTTGGCGTTGTGCTCGGAGATCGACGACATGAGCAAGCCGGAGATGGCGGACAAGTATCATGACGACTTGAAGGTGGAAATTTAGCGCACATAGGCATTCAGTGGAATCATGGAGTTCCAGGCGATGGTGGCCACCGTTGAGCGCGTTGACGTGCTACGCTACCATCGAGGGGATTTCTATGAGAAGCAGGAGAATCATCAGCGTCAAGCACTGCACTAACAAACCAACCCCATGGAGATCGACGCAGTGCAAGGAGGCCAGCAACAGAGTAAGCCGCGTGGTGGGAACTGTTTGATCTACGAAAAGCCTGGACACCATAAGAAGGACTGTGAGGAGAAGCAGCACGGAAACGGCAACTAGTAGTGAGTGGCAGATGGCCAACTGCTGGGAAATATTCGTCCACATCAGTGAACACCAGCCCCGAAAGTCCTTCGACAACTAGGGAGCTGCCAAGAGTATATTTGCGGAGCAAAGGAAGCGGGAGCGTTCCGGGAATCCTCCTCAAAACCAAAATCTCATCGGCTGGTTCTGCGGACGACAAGGGGCGCCAGACTTGCCGGCAGATTAAAGCATTGCTGGATCGCAACACGTCGCACTCATTCTTCAATGACGAGCTTGCAAAGAGGTTGGGGCTAGCACGGCTACCCGGGAAGCCAACTACGGCCAAGTTGGTACAAGGGGAGCTGGAGTGCAGATTGCCTATGAAGCCTCTGAGGATCCGTCTAGGCAAGCTGTCGTGTGAGTTAAACTTTTGCACGTGCCCGATGGACACCTACAATGCCATTTTGGGGTGTGACTGGCTGCACCGGTGGAATCTTGCTATAGATTGGGTACGTAGCCAAATGAAAGTGAAGAAATGCGGAGAGCAAATTGTTTTGCTGTTGTGGGTTGAGGAGAAGGACTCTAAGGCGGGTAAGGTGCCGTAGTTGAGTTACATACAGCTGAAGCGCTGTCAGCGCAAGGGGGACCAAGTGTACCTTGTGTGGGAGCGGCAAAAGGGAGCAGCTGAAGAGGCGGAAGTGTTGGCAGCGGAGGCAAAGCAAGAAGAGGGACAGCAGCAGAAAGTACCAACAGCAAAGCTGTTCGACGGCGTCAAAGGAGTGTTAGAAAGCTATAGTGACGTGTTTCCTGTTGTGCTGCCAAAGGGTTTACCACAAAAGCGGGACATTGTGTCAACCGGCCTGAGGCGAATGGACTAAAAAACAGGGCCGACACAATGGCACCTGCCGTCCGCTCCTAGCATTTCAGCTAGGAGAAGATATCACCCTCAGGATCACAGTTCCACACTGAGCAGCTCCTAGGAAATCACATGTTAGCAACTGTGTAACGAGGTGCCCTCTTTTTTCTGGCATATTCGGGGCCTCACCCACAATTTGGGGACACTCAGGGCATTTTCCGTTTTTCGGAAATATGCCAGGAGGTCTGGCTCGACCCCGACGGCTCGCAACAACGAGGAGGAGGAGGAGCGAGCGAGCGAGCGCGTGAGCGAGCGCCGGCGTGGGGGTCACGCCGGTGCTAGGGGGCTGTTTCGCACGCAACCCCCATGCGGCGTTCCGTAACCGCCATGCGAGGGTGGCTTTCGCCCCTCGGTAAATAGCGTAACGGATACGCTATCCGCCGAGGGGAGTGCGCCGACGGGAGCTCCCGGCAACAGCCGCGGTCAATGGCGACAGCAGAACGATGGCTGCGACCGTGCGACGGTCGCAACACTTCCGGTGGCGTGCGCAATACGGTGACCACATCCACTGCCGAGAGGCATACGGGAGCAACGAGGCGGCTCGCCGAGAGACAAGATCGACCGTCGATCTCGACGATCGACGGCCGGGAACTTCTCGCACTAGGCTTTAGGTGCAAGTAGAGCACCAGGTTCAGGTGCAAGCAGAGCATTGGGTTCAAGAGCAAGTAGCTTGCTACAACAAGCTAGGAAAGCAGTAGGCTGAGGCCTGGGCTAGCCAGCCGGACAGTATAAATACCCTGTACTCAGTTCAATCTCATTAACCTGTATTTTCCAGCTCTGGCTTCCAGAAATATCCAAGTCTATCTTTCCGCTGCGACTGTACTCTCCACACACCAAGGCTAAATCTCTAGAGAGCACCCACTCTCACATCTGGTATCAGAGCCAGAGCCACGCGTTGGGCGGAAACGCTGCTGGAGCTCGCGAAACTTCAAGGAGCGAAGGCACGGACTACGCCGGACAACGTCGAGGCTCATCGAAAGGGAGATTGCTGGACCAGACTTGGAAGCCAACGCACGAGCCAACCTCTGGAAAATTTTCTACATTTCCAGAGCATCCACAGGACCTACCGTGCGCGCGCGGGAGACGACGGGTGACTCCCACACACTTCAAAGACCTCAAGTTTTCGTCCCGGACTGCCGAATTGCTGCCAAAACGTTTTTTTGATTGCTGCCAAAACGCTGCCAAATATTTTCGAAGGATCTCCAGTGGCTAAATTTTATCTAGAGCCATGGAGCAGGCCCTGCAGCAGATCGTAGAGCAGCTGGGAGCCCTCAAGCTGGAGAACGAGCGGCTCAATCGGCAGATGGCTGACCTGCGGGACGGCACTGGCGCTGGACAGGTTGGGGCGGCCCGGTCAAGGAGTCCGCGGAGACCAAAGCCAAAGGCTCCGGAAGCATTCAATCCCTCTGTCAAGGGAGCGAGCGTTCGGACCTGGTTGTTCGCAATGAACAGCTACTTTGGGGCTCTGGGTCACCCTCCAGAGGACGATGCTGTGCGTGTGTCATTCGCGGTGACACTGCTACGCGGAGCAGCATTGGAGTGGTGGAGGCAGCTGAATATGCTGGCCACTCGAGGTGGAGGTGGGAACGCAGCTGTGCAACATGCCGTGTTGTGGCAGCCAGGCGCGGNGCGAGCGTTCGGACCTGGTTGTTCGCGATGAACAGCTACTTTGGGGCTCTGGGTCACCCTCCAGAGGACGATGCTGTGCGTGTGTCATTCGCGGTGACACTGCTACGCGGAGCAGCATTGGAGTGGTGGAGGCAGCTGAATATGCTGGCCACTGGAGGTGGAGGTGGGAACGCAGCTGTACAACATGCCGTGTTGTGGCAGCCAGGCGCGGGGCAAGCTGAAGCGCGCGTGCCGACGACATGTGAGCAGTTCGAGCAAGCCATCACAGATTGATTTGATCACGTGAACGCCTCCATGGTTGCATGCAACAAGCTGAAGCAGCTGGAGCAGATCAGCTCGTTGCAGAAGTACACACGCCGTTTCTTGGCGTTGTGCTCGGAGATCGACAACATGAGCGAGCCGGAGATGGCAGACAAGTACCATGACGGTTTGAAGGCAGAAATTCAGTGCACGCTGGCACTCAGCGGAATCACGGAGTTCCAGGCGATGGTAGGCACTGCTGAGCGCGTTGACGTGCTACGCTACCATTGAGGGGGTTTCCGTGAGAAGCAAGAGATTTTTCAGCGTCGAGCAGAGCACTCACAAGCTGACCCCATGGAGATCAACGCAGTGCAAGGGGGCCAGCAGCAGAGCAAGCCGCTTGGTGGGAACTGCTGGATCTGCGGGAAGCCTGGGCACCACTAGAAGGACTGCAAGAAGAAGCAGCAGGGAAACGGCAACCAGCAATGAGTGGTGGGCGGCCATCTGCTGGGAAAGCTTCGTCCGCATCAGCGAACACCAGCCCCGAAAGTCCTTCGACAACTAGGGAGCTGCCAAGTGTATTGCTGCGGAGCAAAGGAAGCGGGAGCGTTCCACGGATCCTCCTGAAAGCCGAAATTCTATCGGCTCGTTCTGCGGACGGTGAGGGGCGCCATACTCGCCGGCAGATTAAAGCATTGCTGGATTGCGGCGCGTCGCACTCATTTTTCAGCGACGAGCTTGCAAAGAGGTTGGGGCTTGCACGGCTACCCGGGAAGCCAACTACGGCCAAGTTGGTGCAAGGGGAGCTAGAGTGCGGATTGCCTCTGAAGCCTCTGAGGATTTGTCTGGGCAAACTGTCGTGTGATGTGAACTTTTGCACGTGCCCAATGGATACCTACGACGCCATTTTTGGGCGTGACTGGCTACACCGGTGGAATCCTGCAGTGGATTGGGTGCGCAGCCAGGTGAAAGTGAAGAAAAGCGGAGAGCAAATCATTTTGCCGTTGTGGGCAGAGGAGAAGGACTCCAAGGCAGGCAAGGTGCCGCAGTTGAGTTACGTGTAGCTGAAGCGCTGTTAGCGCAAGGGGGATCAAGTGTACCTTGTGTGGATGCAGCAAAAGGTAGCAGCTGAAGAGTTGGAAATGTTGGCAGCGGAGACAAAGCAACCGGAGGGAGAGCAGCAGAAAGCACCTGTAGCAGAGTTGTCGGAAGGCGTGAAGGGAGTGTTGGACAGCTATAGTGACGTGTTTCCTGCTGAGCTGCCAAAAGGTTTACCACCGAAACGGGACATTGACCACATAATTGATCTGGTTCTGGGAGCAACTCCAACGGTACGAGCTGCTTATCACATGAGCGATAATGAGCTGGGTGAGTTGAAGAAGCCGTTGGAGGAGCTGACGGAGCAGGGGTTCTTCAGACCGTCAGTGTCACCTTACGCTGCACCGGTCCTCTTTGTGAAGAAAAAGACAGGGAAGCTGCGGATGTGCGTGGACTATCGCGCACTGAACAACGTAACGATCAAGAACCGGTACCCGCTGCCAAGGGTCAAGGAGCTGTTTGACCAGCTGAGGGGAGCGCAGTTCTTCAGCAAGATTGACTCGCGCTCGGGGTACCATCAGATCCGGATTGCGGAGCAGGATGTGGAGAAGACGGCGTTTTGGATGCGGTACGGTCATTTCGAGTACCTCGTGATGCCGTTTGCGTTGACCAAGGCTCTTGTAACATTCATGAGCCTCATGAACTGGATCTTCCACCCTCACCTGGACCAGTTTGTGGTGGTGTTCCTCGACGACATCCTCATCTACTCCCAAACTCTAGAAGAGCATCAGCAACATCTTCGGCAGGTGTTGGAAATTCTTCAGAGAGAGAAGTTGTTTGCAAAGCTCTCCAAGTGTGAGTTCGAGAAAAGGGAGGTGGAGTTCCTTGGGCACATCGTCAGCGGCAAGGGTCTCCGCATGGACCACAAAAAGGTGGAAGCAGTGAAGCAGTGGCCGACACCAAAGTGCGTGCGTGACATCCAGGTGTTCCTGGGGTTTGTCAACTACTACCGGAAATTCATCCGAGGGTATGCAAAAAAGGGTGCGCCGCTGACTCAGCTGCTGAGGAAGGATCACCAGTGGGAATGGGGCAATCAAGAGCAGGAGAGCTTCGAGGAGCTCAGGACTGCAATGTGTGACGCTCCGGTCCTGGTGCATCCAGATTCATCCAAGGAGAACGTCATGGCGACAGACGTAAGCGACTATGCCATTGGGGCGGTGCTGATGCAGGATCACGGAAAGGGGCCGCAGCCGATTGCGTACGCGTCTTGCAAGTTGCGAGGTGCGGAGCTGAACTACGCAATCCATGAAAAGGAGATGCTGGCGGTGATCCATGTATTCAAGCACTGGAGGTGCTACCTCGAGTCGCGGCGCTGCGTGGTCTTCACGGACCATTACGCCCTGAAGTACCTAAAGACGCAGCCCAACCTTTGTCGCCGACAAACTCGTTGGATGGTGTTCTTGGACGGGAGTTTTGACTACGAGATCTTGTACAAGCCTGGGAAGGTGAACCCGGCAGACCCTCTGTCAAGGAGGCCGGACTTGAGCCTCAATGCCATCTCAGTGCTGATGGGATCTCCAGTCATGCATAGCCTATTCAAGCACGGCTATGGCGTGGACAGTGAGTTCACGGGTGGTGCGTTGAAGGACGCCACGTGGGATGGAGTGTATTAGCGAAAGGGGGCAGGAGCGGAAAAATGTTGTGCCGGACTATGCGCCATTGAAGCAGCTATTGCTCGAAGAAGCGCATGATACCCACTACTCGGGTCACTTCGGCTTTGACAAGACGCTGAAAGCGTTGACACGCCAATACTGGTGGTCGTCAATGACGACTGATTGCAAGAGGTTTGTGAGCAGCTACGATGTGTGCCAACGCATCAAGGCACGGAGGACCAAGCCACCAGGGGAGCTGCAACCATTACCTATACCAGAAAGGCTGTGGACAGACATCTCGCTTGACTTCATCGACGGGTTACCTGTGACGCAGTAAGGTAACAACACGGTGTTGGTGGTGGTGGACCGATTCTCCAAGATGGCACACTTCATCGCATGTCCTGAGAGTATCACAGCTGCCGGGACAGCTCAACTCCTCCTCAATCATGTCGTCAAGCTGCATGGAGTGCCGCAGTCGGTGGTCTCAGATCGCGATCCACGCTTCACTTCACGATTCTGGAGAGATCTCCTGGAGAAGCTGGGCACGCGAGTGCAGTTGACCACAGCATACCACCCACAGAGCAATGGGCGGACAGAGCGCACGAACCAGACATTAGAGCAGCTGATGCGAAGCATGGTCCCACCGGATGGAGAGGGTTGGGAGGAGAAGCTCAGAGTGGCAGAGTTCGCCTACAACTCAGCAGTGTCACCATCAACAGGAAAGTCACCGTTTGAGGTGGTCAACGGCCACCAGCCACTGAGCCTAGCCGCCCTTGCTACGGCAACATCTCTTCCGGCTGTGCAGCAGATTGCTGAAGGATTTTCCACCACTTGGGACGTGGTGTGGCAACGGCTGTTGAAGGCACAGAAGCAGCAGAAGCAGCAGGCTGACAAGCATCGCTCTGCGGAGGAGTTCCAAGTGGGAGATCAGGTGATGCTGAACTCTGCTAACCTGCACCTGATGGGAGTTGGGAGTCCCAAACTCAAGCCGCGATGGGTGGGCCCGTTCCGCATTCTGGAGAAGCGGTCGGCCGTTTCATACAAGCTGGAGCTGCCAGTTCACTACACCATTCATCTGGTGTTCCACATCTCCCTGCTTCGTGCCTATCGCGACCCCAACACCTTCTTCCAGGGTCGCGGGACAGCTCCACCTCCTACTGTCCGGGTCGAAGGAAGTGAGGAGTTTGAGGTGGAGAAGATCCTGGCGGACCGCCAGAGGGGACGACGGCATGAGTTTCTGGTGCAGTGGAAGGGGTACCCGGCTGAGCATAACTCATGGGAACCAGAGGCCAACTTCCATGTCGGGGGTACCAACACTGTTCTCCAGGAGTATGTCAGGCGTGCCGGGACGTCGCGCCTCCGACGGGGGGGGTGAATGTAACGAGGTGCCCTCTTTTTTCTGGCATGTTTGGGGCCTCACCCACGATTTGGGGACACTCAGGGCATTTTCCGTTTTTCGGAAATATGCCAGGAGGTCTGGCTCGACCCCGACGGCTCGCAACAACGAGGAGGAGGAGGAGCGAGCGAGCGAGCGCGTGAGCGAGCACCGGCGTGGGGATCACGCCGGCGCTAGGGGGCTGTTTCGCACGCAACCCCCACGCGGCGTTCCGTAACCGCCACGCGAGGGTGGCTTTCGCCCCTCGGTGAATAGCATAACGGTTACGCTATCCGGCGAGGGGAGTGCGCCGACGGGAGCTCCCGACAACAGCCGCGGTCAACGGCGACAGCAGAACGATGGCTGCGACCGTGCGACGGTCGCAGCACTTCCGGTGGCGTGCGCAACACGGTGACCACATCCACCACCGAGAGGCATACGGGGGCAACGAGGCGGCTCGCCGAGAGACAAGATCGACCGTCGATCTCGACGATCGACGGCCGGGAACTTCTCGCACTAGGCTTTAGGTGCAAGTAGAGCACCAGGTTCAGGTGCAAGCAGAGCATTGGGTTCAAGAGCAAGTAGCTTGCTACAACAAGCTAGGAAAGCAGTAGGCTGAGGCCTGGGCTAGCCAGCCGGACAGTATGAAAACACTGTACTCAGTTCAATCTCATTAACCTGTATTTTTCAGCTCTGGCTTCCAGAAATCTCCAAGTCTATCTTTCCGCTGCGACTGTGCTCTCCACACACCAAGGCTAAATCTCTAGAGAGCACCCACTCTCACAAACTGTGTCCACTTAACACTTGGTCACTTTTGCACGAGGTGCTAGTCAGAGACTAACCCCTGGGGCTTAGACCAACCAGTGTCTTCTTTATACTGTTCCTTAGTTGGACGGCTCTGTGAGGAGCATTTAAGGCCAGATTGTATGTTTAGAATGAGGAATGAGCCTGGTACATATAGTCCTAGGCCTGGCATCTAGGTGTGTGGGCAGTGGCACTTTGGGGGTGGCCACTCCACACCACCTCACCAACTCGCCAATTGGCGCATCCACTGGTCGCCAAGTGGCACATCCTCCTCATGCATGAAGAAACATCTAGGAAACTTCCTATGTGCAGGAAGGTCAAAAACCTTCCTGCTCACATCAAGGCTTGATCGCATTACCTATTTTTCCTAGGTCCACCGTGCTATCCATTGCGCTATACAACTGGTGTCTCGCTTGGACTTGCACCATGAACAAGATGTGGGGGACTTACTCCAAGGGAGCAGTGCATACCCAACCTGTCCGCGAAGCTATGGCAGTGGCCAAAGGGGCACAAAAAACAGATAACAATCTCTCCCTTGCACCTGTGGCCACCTGCCGTTGTAATTTTCTTCCACATGAGCCTGTAGCTCTGCATTGTGTTTGTGTACCTCAGTTGTCTTAGGCTTTTAGTTTTCGTATCCTGCATCCACCATGCCGATTCCTTGGGCACCTGAAGCATGCAAGTCGCAATCAAGCAGCTTGGTTAAGAAGTTCGCAAGCATCCTCTTGGTTTGGACATGTTCTAGTTCCACGGCACCCTTGGCAACAAGATCGCGTGAGGAGTGGTACCGAATGTCGATGTGCTTTGTCCGTCGGGAGATCATGTCATCCTCTGCCATAGCAATGATGCTCTCGTTGTCGACGCGAATGACAGTTGCTTCCCCTTGTGGTGCCTTGGCCTCGTCGAGACAACTCCGAAGCCATTTTGTTTCCTTGCACAGTTCTGAGAGTGCGATGTACTCCGCCTCAGCAGTGGAAAGTGAGACGCAGTCCTGGTTCCTACTCGCCCATGAGACCGCACCACCATTAAGAAGGCAAAGAAAGCCAGAGGTGGACTTCCTGTCATCAAACTGCCCTCCCCTGTCAGCATCGGTGTAGCACGTGAGTCGTAGCGAGTCTGATCCTTCAAGATCTCCAAACTGAAGTCCCATGTGCCGTGTCTTTTTGAGGTAGCGGAAGATCCGCCTCACGGCTTGCCAATGTTGTGGCCCAGGATTAACCACAAACCTGCTGACCTGACCTACTGCATAAGTAATGTCAGGTCGCGTCCCCACCGTCGTGTACATGAGGCTCCCAACGGTGGACTGGTACGGAATGTTTTTCATTTCCCGCCGCTCCGCCTCATTGCTTGGTGTTGTTATTTGAATGCCCCTTGGCCACTAGTCTCCAGAATTGGCGAGTAGTGGACGGACCAGGCATGCACTGCTCATGTGGAGCAAGTCCCCTGGGTCCGGTCCAACAGACCAGGCATGCACTGTCCTTGTTCAAGGATAAGTCCCCTGGGTTTTTCTCATGATGGCTATTCAGATTGTCAATCTGACCGTACCGATGGAAAGAGCAGGTGTCAAACTGTCAGCTGTCCAAGTTTCGGGCAGATCCAACGGTCGGATTGGAAGATGCAAGATGTGCCTTGGATCAGGGGATGTCTTCCCTGATTGAGGGGATGACCTCCTTAATTTAAGGAGTGACATCGGCCGAGGCGCGCGCGCTTCGGGTTAGCCGAGGCGCGTGCGCTTCGGCTGCCAAAGGCACTCCTTAGCTATTTATGCCTTGTACTTGCCATTGTCTCAACTACTCCTTCACTTGATGTCTCTTGTTTGAGCTGTGCGCTTGAGACTGAGCTTGATATGAACTGCTAAGGTGGTTGTAATCTTGCTCGTGTGAGAGTGCTGACTTAATTTGTTGGGCTCTCACACCAAGGAAGAAGAAGGCTTAGAGGGCGGGAGCCCCTAAGACCTTGAGCGAAAGCACCTGGGTAGCTAGGTCTCACCAGAGGCATAGTTAATTCCTTGGGGGTGATCGTGATCCTTGGGTGAAATTCCCTTGGACGGTCGGCAGTTGCCATTGTGTCGGCGCTGTTTTCTAGACCGGAGCCTCAGGCCACGTGACTCAGGAA
>SZWC01002843.1:105161-116405 GCA_023375785.1 Penium margaritaceum | reverse complement strand
AGAGGGAGGGACAGAGGGAGGGACGGAGGGCAAGGCGGAGGGAGGGATGGAGGGAGGGACGGAGGGAGGGACGGAGGGAGGACGTGAGGGAGACGAGCAAACGTACAGACGTACAGACGGATGGACGGACGGACAAACGAACGGATGAACGGACGGACGTGCAAACGGATGGCTGGACGTATGGAGGGAGAAGGAAGGAGGTGGATCAAGGGAGGGAATGGGGGGGAGAGGAGAAGGGGAGTTTGGGAAGGGGAGAGGTGAGGGCGAAGGGGGGGGGAGGGAGAGAAAGGGTGAGGGATGCTCACCCAAGCCGCCAGATTGCGCTAGAGGGGGTGGCGAGGTGGGGCGCCGTGTGCCAACTGGAGCACTGCGCGCCGACGGGGGCTCCTCGAGGAAAAAGAGATGGGGGGAAGGGGGCTCACGCACGGACAGTGGTGCCTGAGGCCCCGGAGCGCCCCGAAGGGGTAGGGGGTAGGGGGCAGCACGCCAAAGGGGGCCAACAACCCCCGCAGGCGGAGACGCCGCGTGCCGAGTGCCACGCACAGGGGCACCTAGCACCAAGGAAAGGGGCGCAACGCACCGACGGGAAACGCCAAGCGCAAGGGTTCTGGATCGCGCCGGGAATGGGAGCAGGGTGACGCCAAGGCAGGCGAGCACCAAGGTGGGATGCCTCCAAGCGCGACGAGAGAGGCACGCCGAGCGGGAATCAGACAAAGCGGAAACGAGACACATAGACCAGGATTAGATTGCTTGATGCCATGTTGAAGAGTGTACAATGTAGAAATATTCAGATTTAGGAGTAAAAACAATTGGGAACAGACATGCATACATATGCACGTGTTGGGGGAACGGGTACGGGCTCGCCATCCTATTTGGATTGGCACGCATGTCCTAACAGCTCCAAGCCTGCAGACCCAACGGCTTGTGGCCATTGACCACTACCGGCTCCAAGTTGGGGCAAATCCGGCCCAGGGTAATCTCATGACATGGCCTGCCTCGGTGGTTGCAAACGCGACAATACACATCACTTTCTAGTTTAACATGACAGCATAAGGATGCTGAGTGACCACATGTATCACAGGTCAACACAACCCATCACGACGCGGCCACCAAATTATACAACTAACTAGATAAACACCTTTTGCCTTTTGCCTTTTGCATTCTACCTTTTGCCATTTTCCTTTTGCCTTTTGCCTTTTGCCTTTTGCCTTTCGCCTTCTGCCATTTGCCTTTTGGCTTTTTCCTTTTGCCTTTTGCCTTTTGCCTTTTGCCTCTTGCCTTTTCCCTTTTGTCTTTTTCCTTCTGCCTTTTACCTTTTGCCCTTTTCATTTTCCCTTCTGCCTATTGCTTTTTGCCTTTTGCCTTTTGCCTTTGGCTTTTTTCCCTTTGCCTTTTCATTTTGCCCTTTTCAATTTGCCTTTTTTCTTTTGCATTTTGCCTTTTGCCTTTTGCCTTTTGCTTTTTGCCTTTTGCCTATTGTCCCTTGCCTTTTGCCTTTTGCATTTTGCCTTTTGCCTTTTGCCTTTTACCTTTTGCCTATTGCCTTGTGCCTTTTGCCTTTTACCTTTTGCGTTTTGCCTTTTCAATTTGCCTTTTCCGTTTTCCTTTTGCCTTTTCCTTTTGCCTTTTGCCTTCTGCCTTTTGCCTTTTGCCTTTTTCCTTTTGCATTTTTCCTTTTGCCTTTTGCCTTTTGCCTTTTGCCTCTTGAGTTTTGCCTTTTGCCTTTTGCTTTTTGCCTTTTTCCTTTTGCCTCTTGCCTTTTGCCTTTTGCCTTTTGCCTCTTTACTTTTGCGTTTTGCCTTTTGATTTTTTCCATTTGCCTTTTGCCTTTTGCATTTTGCATTTTGCCGTTTTCCTTTTGCCTTTTGCCATTTGCCTTTTGCCTTTTTTTTGGGCCTTTTGCCTTTTTCCTTTTGCCTTTTCAATTTGCCTTTTGCTTTTTGCCTTTGCCTTTTGCCTTTTGACTTTTTCCTTTTTCCTTTTTCCTTTTTCCTTTTGCCTTTTTCCTTTTGCCTTCTGCCTTTTGCCTTTTGCCTTTTTCCTTTTGCCTTTTGCCTTTTGCTTTTTGCCTTTAGGCTTTTGCCTTTTACCTTTTGCCTTTTGCCCTTTTCCTTTTGCCTTTTCCTTTTGTCTTTTGCCTTTTGCCTTTTCCTTTTACCTTTTGCCTTTTTTGTGTTGCCTTTTTCCTTTTGCATTTTGCCTTTTGCATTTTTCCTTTTGCCTTTTGCCTTTTTCCCTTTGCCTTTTTCCTTTTGCCTTCCCATTGTGTTTTGCCTTTTGCCTTTTTCATTTTGCCTTTTGCCTTTTTCCTCTTGCCTTTTGCCTTTTGCCTTTTGCCTTATGCCTTTTTCCTTTTGCGTTTTGCATTTTGAGTTTTGCCTTCTTCCTTTTGCCTTTTTCCTTTTGCCTTTTGTCCTTTTGCCTTTTTCCCTGTCTGTTGCATTTTATCTTTTGCCCTTTGCCTTTTGTCTTGTTCCTTTTGCCTTTTTCCTTTTGCCTTTTGCCTTTTGCCTTTTGCCTTGAAGCGTTTGTCTTTTGCCTTTTGCCTTTTGCCTTTTCCCTTTTGCCTCTTTCATTTTGCCTTTTTCCTTCTTCCTTTTGCATTTTGCCTTTTGCCTTTTGCCTTTTTCATTTTTCCTTTTGCATTTTGCCTCTTACCTTTTGCCTTTTGCCTTTTGCCTTTTGCCTTTTTACTTTTGCATTTTGCCTTTTGCCTTTTTCCTATTGCCTTTTACCTTTTGCATTTTGCATTTTGCCTTTTTCCTTTTACCTTTTGCATTTTTCCTGTTGCCTTTTTTCTTTTTTACTTTTTCATTTTTCCCTTTGCCTTTTGCCTTTTGCATTTTTCGTTTTGCCTTTTGCCTTTTGCCTTCTGCATTTTTCCCGTTGCCTTTTGCCTTTTGACTTTTGCCTTTTCGATTTTGCATTTTTCATTTTTCCTTTTGCCTTTTGTCTTTTTCCTTTTGCCTTTTCCCTATTGCCTTTTACCTTTTGCTTTTTGCCTTTTGCCTATTGCCTCTTGGATTTCGCCTTTTGAATTTTACCTTTTGCCTTTTGCCTTTTGCCTTTTGCCTTTCGCCTTTTGAATTTTTCCCTGTGTTTTGCATCTTAACTTTTAGATTTTGCCTTTTGCCTTGTGCCTTTTGCCTTTTTCATTTTGCCTTTTTCCTTTTGCCTTTTTCCTTTTGCCTTTTGCCTTTTGAGTTTTGCCTTTTTCCTTTTGCCTTTTGCATTTCGCCTTATGCATTTTTCCTTTTGCCTTTTGCCTTTTGCCTTTTGCCTTTTGCATTTTGCATTTTTCCTTTTGCCTTTTTCTTTTCAACTTTTTCCTTTTGACTTTTGCCTTTTCCCTTTTGCCTTTTGCATTTTGCCTTTTGCATTTAGCCTTTTGCCTTTTGCTTTTTGCCTACTGCGTTTTTCCTTTTGCATTTTGCCTTTTGCCTTTTTCCTCTTTCCTTTTGCCTTTTGGCTTTTTCCTGTTCCCTTTTGCTCTTTGTTTGTTGCCTTTTGCCTTTTGCATTTTGCCTTTTGCATTTTGCTTTTTGCCCATTGCTTTTTGCCTTTTGCCTTTTGCTTTTTGCCTTTTGCCTTTTGCCTATTGTCTTCTGCCTTTTCCCTTTTGCATTTTGCATTTTTCATTTTGCTTTTTGCTTTTTGCCTTTTGCCTTATGCCTTTTTCCTTTTTACTTTTGCCTTTTGCCTTATGCCTTTTGCATTTTTCCTTTTAAAATTTTCCCGTTGCCTTCTTCCTTTTTCCTTTTGCCTTTTCCTTTTGCATTTTTTCTTTTGCATTTTACCTTTTGCCTTTTGCCTTTTGCCTTCTGCATTTTTTCCGTTGCCTTTTGCCTTTTCACTTTTGCCTTTTGCCTTTTGTGTTTCTTTTTTTGCCGATTTTGCCTTTTTCCTTTTGCCTTTTGCCTTTTGCCTTTTGCCTTTTGCCTTCTGCCTTTTGCATTTTGCCTTTTGCCTTTTGCCTCTTGCCTATTGCCTTTTGCCTTTTGGCTTTTTCCTTTTTCGTTTTGCCTTTTGCCTCTTGCCTTTTGCCTTTTGCCTTTTTCCTTTTGCCTTTTGCATTTTCCCTTATGCATTTTGCCTTTTGACTTTTGCCTTTTTCCTTATACCTTTTGACTTTTTCCCATTGCCTTTTGCCTTTTGACTTTCGCCTTTTTCCTTTTGCCTTTCGCCTTCTGCCTTTTGCCTTTTGCCTTTTGCATTTTGCCTTTTGCCTTTTGACTTTTGTATTTTCCCTTTGCCTTTTGCCTTTTTCCTTTTGCCTTTTGCCCTTTGCCTTTTGCCCTTTTCCTTTTGCCTTTTGCCTTTTGCCTTTTGCCTTTTCCCTTTTGCCTTTTGCCTTTTGCCTTTTGCGTTTTGCCTTCTACCTTTTGCCTTTTGCCTTGTCCCTTTTGCCTTTTGCCTTTTGCCTTTTGCCTTGTGCCTTTTGCCTTTTGCCTTTTGCCTTTTGCCATTTGCCTTTTGCCTTTTGCCTTTTGCCTTTTCCCTTTTGCCTTCTGCCTTTTGCCTTGTGCCTCCTCCCTTGTGCCTTGTGCCTTTTGCCTTTTGCGTTTTGCCTTCTACCTTTTGCCTTTTGCCTTGTCCCTTTTGCCTTTTGCCTTTTGCCTTTTGCCTTGTGCCTTTTGCCTTTTGCCTTTTGCCTTTTGCCATTTGCCTTTTGCCTTTTGCCTTTTGCCTTTTCCCTTTTGCATTTTGCCTTTTGACTTTTGCCTTTTTCCTTATACCTTTTGACTTTTTCCCATTGCCTTTTGCCTTTTGACTTTCGCCTTTTTCCTTTTGCCTTTCGCCTTCTGCCTTTTGCCTTTTGCCTTTTGCATTTTGCCTTTTGCCTTTTGACTTTTGTATTTTCCCTTTGCCTTTTGCCTTTTTCCTTTTGCCTTTTGCCCTTTGCCTTTTGCCCTTTTCCTTTTGCCTTTTGCCTTTTGCCTTTTGCATTTTTCCCTTTTCCTTTTGCCTTTTGCCTTTCTCCTTTTGCCTTTTGCCCTTTGCCTTTTGCCTTCTGCCTTTTGCCTCTTTCGTTTTGCCTTTTGCCTTTTGCTTTTTGCCTTTTGCCTTTATCCTTTTGCCTTTTTCATTTTGCCTTTAGCCCTATTCTTTTTTCCTTTTGCCTTTTGCCTTTGACTTCTGCCTTTTGCATTTTTCCTTTTACCTTTTGCCTATTTCCTTTTGCCTTTTGACTTTTGCCTTTTACTTTTTGCCTTTTGCCTTTTTTGTTTTGCCTTTTTCCTTTTACCCTTTTCCTTTTGCGTTTTGCATTTTTTGTTTTGCCTTTTGCCTTTTTCCTTTTGCATTTTTCCCATTGCCCTTTGCCTTTCGACTTTTGCCTTTTGAATTTTGCCATTTGCATTATGCCATTTTTAGTTTTCCTTTTACCTTTTGCCTTTTGCCTTTTGCCTTTTTCCTTTTGCCTCTTGCCTTTTTCCTTTTCCCTTTTGGCTTTTTCCTTTTGCCTTTTGCATTTTTCCTTTTACCTTTTGGCTTTTTCCTTTTGCCTTTTGCTTTTTTCCCTTTGGCTTTCCTTTTTGCCTTTTTCCTTTTGCCTTTTTCCTTTTGCCTTTTGACTTTTGCTTTTTGCCTTTTTCCTATTGCCTCATGCCGTTTGCCTTTTGCATTAAACTCTTTAGCTTTTGCCTTTTTTCTTTTGCCTTTTGCCTTGTGCCTTTTGCCTTTTGCCTTTGCCTTTTCCCTTTTCCTTTTTTCATTTTGCCTTTTCCTTTTGCCTTTTGCCTTTTACCTTTTGCCATTTGTATTTTTCCCTGTCTTTTGCATTTTGACTTTTGGCTTTTGCCTCTTGAATTTTTCCTTTTGCCTTTTGCCTTTTGCCTTTTTCCTTTTGCCTTTGGCATTTTCCTTTTTCGTTTTGCCTTTTTCCTTTTGCCTTTTGCCTTTTGACTTTTGCCTTTTTCCTTTTGCCTTTTTCTTGCGTTTTGCATTTTGCCTTCTGCCTTTTGTCTTTTGCATTTTGCCTTTTCCCTTTTGCATTTTTTCCTTTTGCCTTTTGCCTTTTGCCTTTTGCCTTTTGCATTTTGCATTTTTCCTTTTGCATTTCGCCTTTTGCCTTTTACCTTTTGCCTTTTGCCCTTTTACTTTTGCCTTTTACCTTTTACCTTCTGCATTTTGCCTTTTGCATTTTGCCTTTTGTCTTTTGCCTTTTGCCTTTCGCCTTTTTCGTTTTTCCTTTTGCCTTTTGCCTTTTGCCTTTTGCCTTTTGGATTTTTCCTTTTGTCTTCTGCATTTTCCCTTTTGCATTTTGCCTTTTGCATTTTGATTTTTTCCTTTTGCCTTTTGCCTTTTGCCTTTTTAATTTTGCCTTTTGCATTTTCCCATTTGCATTCTGCCTTTTGCCTTCTGCATTTTGCCTTTTGCATTTTGCATTTTGCCTTTTGCCTTTTGAATATTGCCTCTTGCCTTTTGGTTTTTTCCTTTTTCCTTTTGCCTTTTGTTTTTTGCCTTTTTCCTAATGAATCTTGCGTTTTGTATTTTGCTTTTTGCCTTTTCCGTTTTTCCTTTTGCCTTTTTCCTTTTTCCTTTTGCCTTTTGCCTTTTGCCTTTTGCCTTTTGACTTTTGCCTTTTGCATTTTTCCTTTTGCCTTTTCCTTTTTCCTTTTGCCTTAAATCTTTTGCCTTTTTCTTCTTTCCTTTTGCCTTTAGCCTTTTTCCTTTTGCATTCTGCATTTTGCCTTTTGCCTTTTGAATTTTGCCTTGTGCATTTTGCATTTCGCCCTTTTTCTTTTGCCTTTTTTCTTTTACCTTTTGCATGTTGCCTTTTGCCTTTGTCCTTTTGCCTTTTTTTTTTTGCCTTTTCCCTTTTCCCTTTTCCTTTTGCCTTTTGTCTTTTCCCTTTTGGGTTTTTCATTTTACCTTTTGCCTTTTGCCTTTTGCCGTTTGCTGCTTGCGTTTTGCCTTTTGCCTTGTGCCTTTTGCCTTTTGCCTTTTGCCTTGCTGCTTTTTTTATTTGCATTTTTCGTTTTGCGTATTGCTGTTTTTCTTTTGCCTTTTCCTTTTGCCTTTTTCCTTTTTCCTTTTGCCTTTTGTCTTTTGCCTTTTGCCTTTTTTCTTTTGTATTTTTCCCTTTGCCTTTTTCCTTTTGCCCTTTTCCTTTTGCCTTTTGCCTTTTGCCTTTTTCCTTTTGCTTCTTTCTTTTTGCCTTTTGCCTTCTGCCTTTTGCCTTTTGCATTTTGCCTTTTGCCTTTTGCATTTTCCCTTTTGCCTTTTTAATTTGGCCTTTTGCCTTTTGCATTTTGCCTTTTGCCTTTTATGTTTTGCCTTTTGCCTTTTTCCTTTTGCCTCTTAAATTTTGCCTTTTTCATTTTGCCTTGTGCCTTTTAATTTTTGTCATTTCCCTTTTGCCTTTTTCCTTCTGCCTTTTCCCTTTTGCATTTTGCCTTTTGCGTTTTGCTCTTTATAATTTGCCTTTTGCCTTTTGCCTTTTTGCCTTTTGACTTTTGCCTTTTGCCTTTTGCCTTTTGCCTTTTTCTTTTGCATTTTGCCTTTTGCGTTTTTCTTTTTGCCTTTTTCCTTTTTCCTTTTGTCTCTTTAACTTTGGAGTTTGCCTTTTGGTTTTTTCCCTTTGCCTTATGTCTTTTGCCTTTTGCATTTTGCCTTTTGCATTTTGCCTTTTGCCTTTTGCCTTTTGCCTTTTTTGTTTTCCCTTTTTCCTTTTTCCTTTTGCCTTTTGCCTTTTGCCTTTTCCTTTTTGCCTTTTGCCTCTTGCTTTTTTCCTTTTTCCTTTTGCCTTTTGCCTTTTTCCTTTTGCCTTTTAACTTTTCTTTGTTTCCTTTTTCCATTTGCCTTCTTCCTTTTGCCTTTTGCCTTTTGCCTTTTACGTCTTACCTTTTGCCTTTTTTCCTTTTTCCCTTTGCGTTTTGCCTTTTGCCTTTTGCCTTTTGCCTTTTGCATTTCGCCTTTTGCCTTTTGCCTTTTGCATTTTGTCTTTTTCCTTCTTTTGTTTTGCCTTTTGCCTTTTACCTTTTGCCTTTTGCCTCATGCCTTTTTCCTCTTTCCTTTTTCCTTTTGCTTTTCAACATTTGCCTTTTGCCTTCTTCCTTTTTCCTTTTGCCTCTTGCCTTTTTCCTTTTGCCTTTTGCCTTTTGCCTTTTGCCTTTTGCCTTTTACCTATTTCATTTTTTGTGTTGCCTTTTTCATTTTTCCTTTTTCCTTATGCCTTTTGCGTTTTGCCTTTTGCCTTTTTCCCTATGCCTTTTTCCTTTTGCCCTTTGCCTTTTTCTTTTTGCATTTTGCCCTCCCATTGTGTTTTTCCATTTGCCATTTGCATTTTTCTTTTGGCCTATTGCCTTTTTCCTTGTGCCTCTTTCCTTTTTTCTTTTGCCTTTTGCCTTTTTCCTATTCCCCTTTGCCTTTTTCCATATGCCTTTTGTCTTCTACCTTTTCCCTTTTGCATTTTGCCTTTTGCCTTCTCATTTTTGCCTTTTGCCTTTTGCTTTTTGCCTTTTGACTTTTGCCTTTTTCCATTTGCCTTTTGCCTTCTGCCTTTTGCTTTTTGCATTTTTCATTTTGCGTTTTGAGTTTTGCCTTTTGCCTTTTGAATTCTGGCTTTTGCATTTTGATTTTTGCCTTTTTCCTCTTGCCTTTTGTTTTTTGCCTTTTCCCTTTTGAATCTTGCCTTTTGCGTTTATATTTTTGCCTTTTTCATTTTGCCTATTGCTTTTTGCCTTTTTCCTTTTGCCTTTTGCCTTTTGCCTCTTGCCTTTTGCGTTTTGCCCTTTGACTTTTGCCTTTTGCCTTTTGCCTTTTGCGTTTTGCCTTTTTCCTTTTTCCTTTTGCGTTTAACCTTTTGACTTTTTCCTCTTTCGTTTTTCCTTTTGGCTTTTGCCTTTTGCATTCTGCCTTTTGCCTTTTACCTCTTGCATTTTGCCTTTTCCATTTTGCTTTTGGCCTTTTTTCTTTTGCCTTTTGCATTTTTCCTTTTGCCTTTTGCCTTTTATCTTTTGCCTTTTGCCTTTTGCCTTTTTTGTTTTGCCTTTTCCCTTATGCTTTTTCCCTTTTGCCTTTTGCCTTTTGTCTTTTCCCTTTTGTGTTTTGCATTTTGCCTTTTGCCTGTTGCCTTCTGCTGTTTGCCTTTTGCCTTTTGCCTTTTGCCTTGTCCTTTTGCCTTTTGACTTTTGCCTTTTCCCATTTTCCTTTTCGCTTTTTCCTTTTGCATTTTTCCTTTTCCCTCTTGCCTTTTGCGTTTTGCCTTTTGCCTTTTGCCTTTTGCATTTTTCCTTTTGACTATTGCTTTTTCTCTTTTGCCTTTTACCTTTTGCCCTTTGCCTTTTGCCTTTTGCCTTCTGCCTTCTGCCTTTTCCCATTTGCATTTTGCCTTTTTCCTCTTGCTTTTTGCCTTTTGCCTTTTGCCTGTTTCCTTTCTCCTTTTCCTTTTGCCTTTGTTTCTTTTTTCTTTTTCTTTTTTCATTTTGCCTTTTTCATTTTGCCTTTTGCATTTTGCCTTTTGCTTTTTGCCTTTTACCTTTTGCATTTTTCCCTTTGCCTTTTGCCTCTTGCCTTCTTCCTTTTGTCTTTTGCCTTTTGCCTTTTGCCTATTGCCTTTTGCATTATGCCTTTTACCTTTTTAAGTTTGCCTCCTCCATTTTTCCTTTCACCATTTTCCGTTTTCCTTTTGCCTTTTGCCCTTTGAATGTTTCCCTGTCTTTTGCATTTTTCCTTTTGCCTTTTCCCTTTTTCCTTGTGCCATTTGCCTGTTGAAGTTTTCCTTTTCCCGCTTTCCTTTTGGCTTTTGCATTCTGCCTTTTCCATTTTTTCTTTTTCCTTCTCCCTTTTTCCTTTTGCCTTTTGCCTTTTGCGTTTTGCCTTTTGCATTTTGCCTTTTGCATTTTGCCTTTTGCCGTTTGCCTTCTAAAGTTTTCCTATTGCATTTTGCCTTTTGCCTTTTGCCTTTTGCCTTTTGCCTTTTGCATTTTCCCCGTTGCCTCTTGCCTTTTGCCTTTTGCCTTTTTCCTTCTGCATTTTGCCTTTTGCATTTCGCCTTTTGCCTTTTGCCTTCCAAAGTTTATCCGTTGCCTTTTCCTTTGCCTTTAGCCTTTTGACTCTTGCCTCTTGCATTGTGCTGTTTGCATTTTGCCTTTTGCCTTTTGCCTTTTGCCTTTTGCCTTTTGCCTTCTGCCTTTTGCTATTTGCATTTTTCCTTTTGCCTTTTGCCTTTTGCCTTTTGACTTTTGCATTTTGCCTCTTGGCTTTTTCCGTTTGCCTTTTGCCTTTTGCCTTTTGACTTTTGCCTTTTGCCTTTTGGCTTTTTCCTTTTGCCTTTTGCCTTTTGCATTTTTCCTTTTGCCTTTTGCCTTTTGCATTTTTCCTTTTGCCTTTTGCCTTTTGCCTTTTGCCTTTTTTCCTTTTGCCTTTTGCCTATTGCTTTTTGCCTTTTGCCTTTTGCCATTTGCCTTCGGCCTTTTTTTCCTTTTGCATTTTGCTTTTTGTCTTTTGCTTTTTGCCTTTTGCCGTTTGCCTTTTGCCGTTTGCCTTTTGCCGTTTGCCTTTTACCTTTTGCCTTTTGAATTATGGGTTTGGCCTTTTGCCTTTTTCATTTTGCCTTTTACCTTTTGCTTTGTGTTTTGCCTTTTGCCTTTTGAGTTTTGCCTTTTGCCTTTTGCTTTTTGCATTTGTGCTTTTTCCTTTTGCCTTTTGCCTTTGCCTTTTGCCTTTTGGCTTTTGACTTTTGCTGTCTGCCTTTTGCCTTTTATCTTTTGCATTTCTCCCTTTGCCCTTTTCCTTTTGCCCCTTTCCTTTTGCCTTTTGCCTTTTGATTTTTCCTTTTGCCCCTTTCTTTTTGCCTTTTTCCTTTTGCCTTCTGCCTTTTCCCTTTTTCATTTTGCCTTTGCCTTTGCCTTTTGCCTTTTGTCTTTTTTCCTTCTGCCTTTTTAATTTTTCCTTTTGCCTTTTGCCTTTTTCCTTAGGCATTTTGCCTTTTGCCTTTTCCCTTTTTCCTTATGAAATTTGCCTTTTGCGTTTTTCTTTTTGCGTTTTTCCTTTTGCCTTTTTTCTTTTGTCTTTTGCCTTTTGTCTTTTTCCTTTTGCCTCTTTACTTTTGCTTTTTGCCTTTTGGTAACTTCCCTTTGCCTTTTGCCTATTTCCTTTAGCAATTTGCCTTTTGCCCTTTGCCTTTTGCCTTGTACCTTTTGCCTTTTGCCTTTTTTGTTTTGCCATTTGCCTTTTGCCTTTTGCCTTTTGCCTTTTGCCTTTTGCCTTTTGCCCTTTGCCTTTTGCCTTTTGCCTTTT
>SZWC01002843.1:73684-100546 GCA_023375785.1 Penium margaritaceum | reverse complement strand
CTCTTGCCTTTTGCCTTTTGCCTTTTGCCTTTTGCCTTTTTTTGTTTTTCCTTTTGCCTTTTTCTTTTTCCCTTTTGCCTTTTGCCTTTTGCTTTTTGCCTTTTGCCATTTGCCTTTTGCATTTTTCCTTTTTCCTTTTGCCTTTTGCCTTTTGCCTCTTTCCTTTTGCCTTTTGCCTTTTGCTTCTTGCCTTTTGCCTTTTGCCTTTTGCCTTTTGCCTTTTGCCTCTTGCCATTTTCCTTTTTCCTTTTGCCTTTTGCCTTTTACCTTTTGTATTTTTTGTGTTGCCTTTTTGCTTTTGCCTTTTGCCTTTTCCCTTTTGCCTTTTGCCTTTTCCCCTTTGCCTTTTTCCTTTTGCCTTTTGCCTTTTGCATTTTTCCCTTTGCCTTCACATTGTGTTTTGCCTTTTGCCTTTTGTTTTTTTCCTTTTGCCTTTTTCTTTTGTTTTTTGCATTTTGCCTTCTGCCTTTTCCCTTTTTCCTTTTGCCTTTTGCATTTTGCCTTTTGTCTTTTGCCTTTTTCCTTTTGCCCTTTGCATTTTTCCTTTTGTCTTTTGCCTTTTCCCTTTTGCCTTTTTCCTCTTGCATTTTTCCTTTTGGCTTTTGGCTTTTGCCTTTTGCCTTTTGCCTTGTCTGTTGCACTTTGCCTTTCGCCTTTTGCCTTTTTAATTCTGCCTTTTGCCATTTGAAATTGTCCTTTTTCCTTTTGCCTTTAACCGTTTACCTTTTGCCTTTTGCCTTTTGCCTTTTGCCTCTTTCCTTTCGCCTTTTGCCTTCTGCCTTTTGCATTTTGCCTTGTGCCTTTTGCGTTTTGTCTTTTTCATTTTGCCTTTTGCATTTTGCGTTTGGCCTTTTGCCTTTTGCATTTTCCCTTTTGCCTTTTGCATTTTGACTTTTGCATTTTGCCTATTGGCTTTTGCATTTTGCCTTTGGCCTTTTGCCTTTTGCATTTTGCCTTTTGCCTTTTACCTTTTGCATTTTTCCCGTTGGCTTTTACCTTGTGCCCTTTGCCTTTTACCTTTTCGCTTGTGCCCTTTGCCTTTTTCAATTTTCGTTTTGCCTTTTGCCTTTTGCCTTTTGCATTTTTCCCGTTGCCTTTTGACTTTTGCCTTTTGCCTTTTGCATTTTGCATTTTAATTTTGCCTTTTGCCTTTTTCCTTTTGCCTTTTGCCTTTTTCCCTTTGCTTTTTCCTTTTGCCTTTTTCCTTTTTCCTTTTGCCTTTTGCTTTTCGCCTTTTGTCTATTGCCTCTTACCTTTTGCCTTTTGCATTTCGCCTTTTGTCTTTTTCCTTTTGCCTTTTGCCTTTTGCCTTTTGCATTTTCCCATGCTTTGTTCCTTTTTCCTTGTGCCTTTTGCCTTTTGAATTCTACGTTTTGCCTTTTGCTTTTTTCCTTTTGCTGTTTGCCTTTTGCGTTTTGCCTTCTTCCTTTTGCCTTTTGACTTTTACATTTTGCCTTATTCCTTTTGCCTTTTGCCTTTTGAATTTTGCCTTTTGCCTTTTGCTTTCTGCCTTCCCCCTTTTTCCTTTTGCTTTTTGACTTTTTCCTTTTGCCTTTTGCATTTTACCTTTTCCTTTTTGCCTTTTTCCTTTTGCATTCTGACTTTTTCCTTTTGCCTTTTGTTTTTTCTATTTTTCCTCTTGCCTTTTGCCTTCTTGCCTTTTGACTTTTGCCTTTTGCCTTTTGCCTTTTGCCGTTTGCCTTTTGCCTTTTTTCTTTTGCATTTTGCCCTTTGCCTTTTGCCTTTTGCCTTTTGCCTTTTTCCTTTTGCCTATTTCTTTTTGCCTTTTGCCTTCTGCCTCTTGCCTTCTGCCTTTTACATTTTGCCTTTTGCGTTTTGCATTTTGCCTTTTGCCTTTTGCATTTTGCCTTTTGCCTTTTGCCATTTGCCTTTTTTTTTTTTTTTTTTTGCCTTTTACCTTTTGCCTTTTGCTTTTTGCCTCTTAACTTTTGCCTTTTTTCATTTTTCCTTTTGCCTTTTGATGTTTAGCTTTTGCATTTTGCATTTTTCCTTCCGCCTTTTTCCTTTTGCCTTTTTTCCTTTTGCCTTTTGCCTTTTGCCTTTTTGCTTTTCCGTTTTGCCTTTCTCCTTTTGCATTTTGCCTTTTGGCTTTTGCATTTTTCCCTGTCTTCTTCATTTTGCTTGTTGCCCTTTGCCTTTTGTCTTCTGCCTTTTGCCATTTGAAAGTTTCCTTTTGCCTTTTTCCTTCTCCCGTTTACCTTTTGCCTTTTGCCTTTTGCCTTTTGCATTTTGCCTCTTTCATTTCGCCTTTTGCCTTCTGCCTTTTGAATTTTGCCTTTTGCCTTTTGCCCTTTTCATTTTTCCTTTTGCATTTTGCGTTTTGCCTTTTGCCTTTTTCCTTTTCCCTTTTGCCTTTTGCCTTTTGACTTTTGCATTTTGCATTTTACCTTTTGCCTTTTGAATTTTGCATTTTGCCTTTTGCCTTTTGCTTTTAACCGATTGCATTTATCCCGATGCCTTTTGCCTTTCGCCTTTTGCCTTTTGGCTTTTGCCCTTTGCCTTCTGCATTTTTGGTTTTGCCTTTTGCCTTTTGCCTTTTGCATTTTTTCCGTTGCCTTTTGCCTTTTGCCTTTTGCCTTTTGCATTTTGCCTTTTTCATTTTGCCTTTTGCCTTTTGCCTTCTTCTTTTTTCCCGCTGCCTTTTCCTTTTGCCTTTTTCCTTTTTCCCTTTGCCTTTTGTTGATGAGGGTGAGGTTAGCGGGGAGAGACAGGTGGAGGAGAGTGGAGGAGGCGGGTTCTGGGAGAGCTTGGGAGTTAGTCGCGGGACTAACTAGCCCGCTTATCTTGTGAGAGACGGGGAGCTCTCCAAAGCTGTGAGGGGGGAGAGCTCTCGAGAGCTGTGAGGGGGGGTCGCTCTCGAGAGTTGTGATGGGAAGATCGAGCAGTTGAGGACTTAGGGAGATCGAGAGATTGAGCGAAAAAGAAATTAGGCTCGATGAATGGAAAAGTGAGCTCGAGAGGCCTGGGTGCGTGACCCCTATCGGGTCGCACCCCAGGTCTCGCGTGGCTCGCCACATCATGTGGTGAACCACGCGAGACACAGGTGTCCCAGCTTGAGCAAACATCGAGCGTGTCCCACGAACTCTGAGTGTAAGTGGACGCACGTCTCACAAGAAGTACGTGCAAGTAGAAGGCAAGGACCGAACTAGGCTAGCTAACCCTAAATGACAGAAAACGTTTGCTACTTTAACATGATAGCGTAAGCGAGGGTGGATGCCCCAAGCAAAAAGCTTGAGCACCACACCACAAGCGCGCAAGGACCATGAGGAACTAAGAGGAGCACCCAGACATGAGCATCCCATTGGTGGACATCCAGCCAGAGGCCCTCACCCAGAGGCACATCCCCAGGAGCAGGCATCCAGCAACACCCAGCTGAGGGCATCACCCAGGTGGAGCCCGCTAAGAGCACCCCTCGAGAAGTACTCCTCCAGTGGCACCCCGCCAGTGGCGCCCCTCCAGTAGCGCCCCTCCAGTAGCGCCCCTCCAGTAGCGCCCCTCCAGTAGCGCCCCTCCAGTAGTGTCTATCCGGAGGCATCCAGCAAGGAGCGCCCCGCCGGGAGCGAGCACCACCCAGAGGTAGACCACCAGAAGGGCCCCTCCAGAAGCACCCCACCCGAGGCGTCAAGCCAAGCGACACCGTCCCACACAGAGGAGCGCGTGCGGAATGGCATGCCGCTAGGGACAGGGCCGCGTGGTCAAGGACCTGCACACCAACGTCCAGAGGCACGCATACACGGTGCGGGAGGGGGGAGAACAGGAGGAAAGAGGCAGGAAAACACAAGCTCGGCGACGAGGGACGGCGAGTACGGAAGATCCTGTAGGGGATGGACACACGGAGTGAAGAAGACCTGTATCAAGTGCACGAATGCGGGTGGGACATGCAAGTGGTCATTGAGCAGAGGACCAAGGGATGCAGGCAGAGAGAACAGGGAAGGAAGGAGGGGCATCAGTCCATCGGGGGAAGGGTACGGAGGCCGACCGCAGCAATACTTGCGGCAAAGGCAGGCTGGTGTAGAGCCTTTGTGAGAAAGTCTGTGAGCTGGTAGTGAGCAGAGATGAACCGGAGAGAGACATCGCATGTCTTAACAACATCGCGCACGTAGTGGTGTTCAACATTGATGTGTTTGGTGCGGCGATGAAGGGCACCAGCATTCCGGGCAATGGCCAGCCCGCTCTCACTGTACGTGTGGAGGGACACAGCCGGGATGGGAAGGTGGTGTTCGTCGAGAAGGCGACGGAGCCACACGGCCTCGGCGGTAGCACCGCCCAGAGCCATGTACTCAGCCTCCCCAGTGCTGCGATCCACGCATCCTTATTTCCCACTACGCCATGAGACAGCAGCAGAGCCCAAAAGAAAGACGAAGCCACTGCGGCTGCGAGCATTGGAGTCGCGAGCGTAGTCACTGTCAGCGTAACCCTCCAAGAGCGGCACACCGGACCCGGCCTGGAAGACAAGACCAGCCCTGGCAGAGCCAAGGACATAGCGGAGGACGTACGCGGCTGCCTGCAGGTGAGCCGTGCGGGGCTCACGGGCGTACTGAGCGAGGACATTCACCGCACAAGCGATGTCCAGGCGAGTGGTGCCAGCCAGATAGATGAGGGCACCAATGATGGACTGGAACGTGACGGCGGACTCCAGTGCACAAGACTCGATGTCGTGGGCTACACGGAGAGCGAGCTGCATGCCTGGTGGCATGGGCGAGGAGGTAGCAGAGAGAGGTGGAGGAGAGTGGAGGAGGCGGGTGGTGGGAGAGCTCGGGAGTTAGTCGCAGGACTAAGTGTCCCGCTTATCTTGTGAGAGACGGGGAGCTCTCGAAAGCTGTGAGGGGGGAGAGCTCTTGAGAGTTGTGAGGGGAGGATTGAGCAGTTGAGGACTAAGGGAGATCAAGAGATTGAGCAGAATGAAATTACGCTCGATGAATGGAAAAGTGAGCTCGAGAGGCCTGGGTGCGTGACCCCTATCGGGTCACACCCCAGGTCTCGCGTGGCTTGCCACATCATGTGGTGAACCACACGAGACACAGGTGTCCCAGCTTGAGCGAACGTCAAGCGTGTCCCACAAACTCTGAGTGTAAGTGGACGCACGTCTCGCAAGAAGTACGTGCAAGCAGAAGGCAAGGACTGAACTAGGCTAGCTAACCCTAAACGACAGAAAACGTTTGCTACTTTAACACTTTTTGCTTTTTGCCTTTTGCCTATTGCCTCTTGCCTTTTGCCTTTTGCATTTTGCCTTTTGCCTTTTGCTTTTTGCCTTTTTCCTTTTGCCTTTTGCCCTTGTCCCTGTGTTTTTCCTTTTTTCCTTATGCCTTTTGCCTTTTGAATTTTAAGTGTTGCCTTTTGCTTCTTTCCTTTTGTCGTTTGCCTTTTGCGTTTTGCCTTCTGTCTTTTTCCTTTTGACTTTTACCTTTTGCCTCATTCCTTTCGCCTTTTGCCTTTTGCCTTTTGAATTTTGCCTTTTGCTTTTTGCTTTCTGCCTTCTTCCTTTTGCCTTTTGCCTTTTGACTTTTTCCTTTTGCCTTTTGCATTTTACCTTTTGCTTTTTGCCTTTTGCCTTTTGAATTCTGACTTTTTCCTTTTGCCTTTTGCTTTTTCTATTTTTCCTTTTGCCTTTTGCCTTTTTGCCTTTTGACTTTTGCCTTTTTCCTTTTGCCTTTTGCCTTTAACCGTTTTCCTTTTGCCTTTTTTCTTTTGCATTTTGCCTTTTGCCTTTTGCCTTTTGCTTTTTTTTTTTTTGCCTTTTACCTTTTGCCTTTTGCCTTTTGCCTCTGAACTTTTGCCTTTTTTCATTTTGCCTTTTGCCTTTTGATATTTAGCTTTTGCATTTTGCATTTTTCCTCCCGCCTTTTTCCTTTTTCCTTTTTCCTTTTGCCTTTTTGCTTTTGCATTTTGCCTTTTGCCTTTTGCCTTTTTCCTTTTCCGTTTTGCCTTTCTCCTTTTGCATTTTGCCTTTTGGCTTTTGCATTTTTCCCTGTCTTTTTCATTTTGCCTGTTGCCCTTTACCTTTTTTCCTCTGCCTTTTGCCATTTGAAATTTTCCTTTTGCCTTTTGCCTTTACCCATTTACCTTTTGCCTTTTGCATTTTGCCTCTTTCCTTTCGCCTTTTGCCTTCTGCCTTTTGAATTTTGCCTTTTGCCTTTTGCCTTTTGCCTTTTTCATTTTTCCTTTTGCATTTTGTATTTTGCCTTTTGCCTTTTGCCTGTTCCCTTTTGCCTTTTGCCTTTTGACTTTTGCATTTTGCCTTTTGCATTTTGCATTTTGCCTTTTGCCTTTTGCATTTTGCATTTTGCCTTTTGCCTTTTGCCTTTTACCGATTGCATTTTTCCTGATGCCTTCTGCCTTTTTCCTTTTGCCTTTTGGCTTTTGCCCTTTGCCTTCTGCATTTTTGGTTTTGCCTTTTGCCTTTTGCCTTTTGCATTTTTTCCGTTGCCTTTTTCCTTCTGCCTTTTGCCTTTTGCATTTTGCCTTCTTCATTTTGCCTTTTGCCTTTTGCCTTTTGCTTTTTTCCCGTTGCCTTTTCCTTTTGCCTTTTTCCTTTTTCCCTTTGCCTTTTGCTTTTTTCCTTTTGCCTATTGCATCTTGCCTTTTGTCTTTTGCATTTAGCCTTTTGCATTTTTCTTTTTGCCTTTTGCCTTTTGCCTTTTGGGTTTTTCCCTGATTTTTTCCTTTTTGCCCTTTGCCTTTTGCCTTTTGAATCTTACGTTTTTCCTTTTCTTTTTTCCTATTGTCGTTTGCCTTGTGTGTTTTGCCTTCTCCCTTATTCCTTTTGACTTTTACCTTTTGCCTTATTCCTTTTGCCTTTTGCCTTTTGCCTTTTCAATTTTGCCTTTTGCCTTTTGCTTTCTGCCTTCTTCCTATTGCCTTTTGCCTTTTGACTTTTTCCTTTTGCCTTTTGCATTTTACCTTTTGCTTTTTGCCTTTTGCCTTTTGCCTTTTGCATTCTGACGTTTTCCTTTTCCCTTTTCCTTTTTCTATTTTTCCTTTTGCCTTTTGCCTTTTTGCCTTTTTACTTTCGCCTTTTGCCTTTTGCCTTTTGCCTTTTGCCTTTTGCCGTTTGCCCTTTGCCTTTATTCTTTTGCCTTTTGCCTTTTGCCTTTTGCCTTTTGCCTTTTTCTTGTTGCCTATTTCTTTTTGCCTTTTGCCTTCTGCATTTTGCCTTTTGCCTTTTGCCTTTTACATTTTGCTTTTTGCCTTTTGCATTTTGCCTTTTGCCTTTTGCATTTTGCCTTTTGCCTTTTGCACTTTTGCCTTTTGCCTTTTTTGTTTTGCCTTTTACCTTTTGCCTTTTCCCTTTTGCCTCTTAACTTTTGCCTTTTTTCCTTTTGCCTTTCACCTTTTGATGTATAGCCCTTGCATTTTGCATTTTTCCTCCTGCCTTTTTCCTTTTGCCTTTTTCCTTTTGCCTTTTGCCTTTTGCATTTTGCCTTTTGCCTTCTGCCTTTTTCCTTTTCCGTTTTGCCTTTTTCCTTTTGCATTTTTTCCGTTTGGCTTTTGCCTTTTTCTCTGTCTTTTTCATTTTGCCTTTTGCCCTTTGCCTTTTGTCTTCTGCCTTTTGCCATTTGAAATTTTCCTTTTTTCTTTTGCCTTTACCCGTCTACCTTTTGCCTTTTGCCTCTTGCCTTTTGCATTTTCCTCTTTCCTTTCGCCTTTTGCCTTTTGCCTTTTGAAACTTGCCTTTTACCTTTCGCCTTTTGCCTTTTTCATTTTCCTTTTGCATTCTGCGTTTTGCCTTTTTCCTTTTGCATTTTCCCTTTTGCCTTTTGCCTTTTGAATTTTGCATTTTGCCTTTTGCCTTTTGCATTTTGCCTTTTCCCTTTTGCTTTTTGCATTTTGCCTTTTGCCTTTTACCGATTGCATGTCTCCTGTGCCTTTTGCTTTTTGCCTTTTGGATTTTTCCCATTTCCCTTTTCATTTTTCGTTTTACCTTTTGCCTGTTGCCTTTTGCATTTTAAGTTTTGCCTTTTGATTTCTTCCTTTTGCTGTTTGCCTTTTGCGTTTTGCCTTCTGCCTTTTTTCTTTTGACTTTTACCTTTTGCATTATTCCTTTTGCCTTTTGCCTTTTGCCTTTTGAATTTTGCCTTTTGCATTTTGCATTCTGAATTTTCCATTTTGCCGTTTGCTTTTTATATTTTTCCTTTTGCCTTTTGCGATTTTGCTTTTTGACGTTTGCCTTTTGCCTTTTGCCTTTTGCCGTTTGCCTTTTGCCTTTTTTCTTTTGCATTTTCCCCTTTGCATTTTGCCTTTTGCCTTTTGCATTTTGCCTTTTTCCTTTCGTCTATTTTCTTTTGCCTTTTGCCTTCTGCCTTTTCCCTTTTGTATTTTTCCTTTTACATTTTCCCTTTTTCCTTTTGCATTTTGCTTTTTGCCTTTTGCATTTTGCCTTTTGCCTTGTGCCTTTTGCCTTTTGCCTTTTTTTTGGCCTTCTACCTTTTGCCTTTTGCCTTTTGCCTTTTGCCTCTTATTTTTGCCTTTTTCATTTTGCCCTTTGCCTTTTGATGTTTAGCTTTTGCATTTTGCATTTTTCCTTCTGCTTTTTTCCTTTTGCCTTTTTCCTTTTGCCTTTTGCCTTTTGCGTTTTGCTTTTTTTCCCTTTACCTTATGCCTTTTGCCTTTTGCCTGTTACCTTTTATATTTTGCCTTTTGCCTTTTTCCTTTTTCCCTTTTCCTTTTTCCTATGCCTTCTGCCTTTTACCTTTTGCCTTTTGACTTTTGCCTTTTGCCTTTTGTCTTTTGCCTTTTGCCTTTTGCCTTTTTCCTTGTGCCTTTTGCCTTTTGCCTTCTGACTTTTGCTTTTTTCCCTTTGCATTTTGCCTTTTGCCTTTTTCATTTTGCCTTTTGACTTTTGCCACTTGCCTTTTTCCTTTTGCCTTTTGCCTTTTGTCTTTTGCGTTTTTCTTTTAGCCTTTTGCCTTTTCCCTTTTGCGTTTTGCATTTTGCCTTTTGCCTTTTGCCTTTTGCATTTTGCCTTTGGCCTTTTGCCTTTTGAATTTTGCCTTTTGCCTTTTGCCATTTGCCTTTTGCCTTCTGCCTTTTGCATTTTGCATTTGGCAATTTGCCTCTTTTTCTTTTGCCTTTTGCCTTTTGCCTTTTGAATTTTCCTTTTTTCCTCTTTCTTTTTTCCCTTTTCCTTGTGCCTTTTGCCTTTTGCCTTTTGCCTTTTGCCTTTTTCCTTTTTCCCTTTTCCTTTACCTGTTTGCCTTTTGCCTTTTGCCTTTTGCCTTTTGCCTTTTGTTTTTTTCCTTTTGCCTCTTGGCTTTGACCTTTCTCCTTTTGCCGTTTTCCTTTTGCCTTTTGCCTTTTGCGTTTCTCCATTTGCCTTTTTCCTTTTGCCTTTTGCCTTTTACATTTTGCCTTTTGCCTTTTGCCTTCTGCCTTTTGCTTCTTGCTTTTTGCCTTTTGCCTTTTTCTTTTTGCCTTTTGCCTTTTGCATTTTGGATTTTGCCTTTGACCTTTTTCCTTTTGCCTTTTGCCTTTTGAATGATTTTTTGCGCATTTCCTTTTGCCTTTTTCCTTTTGCGTCTTTCCCTTTGCCTTTTGCCTTTTCCTTTTACCTTTTACCTTTTTCCTTTTTCCTCTTTCCTATGCCTTCTGTTTTTTGCCTTCAGCCTTTTTCCTTTTGTCTTTTGCCTTTTGCCTTCTGCATTCTTCCTTTTGCCTTTTGCCTTGTTCCTTTTGACTTTTGATTTTTCCCTTTGAATTTTTCTTTTTGCCTCCTTTATTTTGCCTTTTGACTTTTTCCTTTTGCCTTTTACATTTTTCCTTTTTCTTTGAGCCCTTTTCCTTAAGCCTTTTGCCTCTTGCCTTTTGACTTTTGCCTTTTGCCTTCTGCCTTGTTCCTTTTGCCTTTTGCCTTTTTCCTTTTGACTTTTGCTGTTTTCCATTTGCCTTTTTCTTTTTACGTTTTTCATTTGGCCTTTTTCCTTTTGCCTTTTGCCTTTTTCTTTTACCCCTTAGCCTTTTGCCTTTTGCCTTTTGCATTTTGCCTTTTGCCTTTTGCCTTTTTTCCTTTTGCCTTTTGAATTTTGCCTTTTGCCTTTTGCGTTTTGCCTTTTGCCTTTTGCCTTTTGCCTTTTGCATTTCGCCTTTTGTCTTTTGGCTTTTGGCTTTTGGCTTTTGACTTTTGTCTTTTGCCTTTTGCCTTTTTCCTTTTCCCTTTTGAGTTCTGCATTTTCCTTTTTGTTTTTGCCCTTTTCCTTTTGCCTTTTGCCTTTTTCCTTTTGTATTTTTTACTTTGCCTTTTGCCTTTTGCCTTTTGGCTTTTTCCTCTTTCCTTTTGCGTTTTTGCTTTCGTTTTTTGCCTTTTTCCTTTTTTCTTTTTCCTTTTGCATTTTGCCTTTTGCGTTTCGCGTTATACCTTTTGCCTATTACCTTTTGGTCTTTTCCTTTTGCCCTTTGACCTTACCCTTTTGCCTTTTGCCTTTTGCCTCTTGCCCTATTTTTAGATTTTTTCCTTTTCCCTTTTGCCTCTTGCCTTTTGCCTTTTGCCTTTTGCATTTTTCCTTTTGCCTTTTGCCTTTGCCTTTTGCCTTTTGCATTCTGCCTTTTGCCTTTTGCATTTTTCCTTTTGCATTTTGCCTTTTGCCTTTTGACTTTTGAATTTTGCCATTTGCAATTTCCCTTTTCCCTTTTGCATTTTGCCTTCTGCCTTTTGCCTTTTGCATTTGGCCTTTTTCCTTTTGGCTTTTGGCCCTTGCATTTTGCCTTTTACCTTTCTCCTTTTGAATCTTGCCTTTTTCCTTTTTCTTTTTGCCTTTTACCTTTTGCCTTTTGCCTTTTTCCTTTTGCATTTTCTACTTTGCCTTTTGCCTTATGTCTCTTCCTTTTGCCTTTTGCCTTTTGCCTTTTGCCTCTTCCCTGTTGGATTTTTCCTTTTGGTTTTTGCCCATTTCCTTTTGACTTTTGCCTTTTGCCTTTTGCCTTTTACCTTTTGCCTCTTGCCTTTTGGGTTTTGCCTTTTGCCTTTTGCCTTTGGCGGTTTGCCTTTTGCCTTTTGCCTTTTGCATTTTGCCTTTTGCCTTTTGCATTTTGCCTTTTGTCTTTGCCTTCTGCCTCTTGCCTTTTTCCTTTTGCCTTTTTCATTTTGCCTTTTGCCTTTTTCCTTCTGCCTTTTGCCTTTTGCATTTTGCCTTTTGCCTTTTGCCCTTTACCTTTTTCCTTTTGCCCTTTGCCTTTTGCCATTTGACTTTTGCCTTCTGCCTTTTGCCTTTTGCCCTGTTTTTTGAAATTTTCTCTTTTCCTTTTGCCTTTTACGTTTTTCATAATTCCCTTTGCCTTTTGCATTTTTCCTTTTGGCTTTTTCGTTTTTCCTTTTGCCTTTACCTTTTGCCTTTTGCCTTTTGCCTTTTGCCTTTTTCCTTTAACCTTTTTCCTTTTGTCTTTTGCCTTTTGCCTTTTTCTTTTTCCCTTTTGCCTTTTATCTCTTTTCCTTTGCCTTTTTCCTTTTGCATTTGTCCTTTTGCCTTTTTCCTTTTGTTTTTTGCGTTTTTCCTTTTTCATTTTGCCTTCTGCCTCTTGCCTTATGCTTTTTGCCTTTTGTATTTTGCCTTTTGCCTTTTGCCTCTTGGATCTTGCCTTTTACCTTTTTCCTCTTGCCTTTTGCCTTTTGAATTTTGCCTTTTGCCTTCTGTCTTTTGCCTTTTGCCTTTTGCCTTTTGCTTTTTCCTTTTGCCTTTTGCCTTTTACCATTTTCCCTGATTTTTTCCCTTTTTCTAGTGACTTTTGTCTTTTGAATTTTAAGTTTTTCCTTTTGCTTTTTGCCTTTTTCTGTTTGCCTTTTGCGTTTTGCCTTTTGCGTTTTGCCTTTTTCCTTTTGCCTTTTTCCTTTTGCCTTTTAAATCTTGCCTTTTGCCTTTTTCTTTTTGCCTTTTTCCTTTTGCCTTTTGCCTTTTGACTTTTGCCTTTTGTATTTTACCTTTTTCTGTTTCTTTTTTTCTTTTGCCTTTTGACTTTTGCATTCTGTCTTTTCTATTTTGAATTTTTCCTTTTGCCTTTTGCTTTTTATAATTTGCCTTTTGCCTTTTGCCTTTTTGCCTTTTGACTTTTGCCGTTTGCCATTTGCCTTTTGCCTTTTGCCTTTTGCTGTTTGCCTTTTGCCTTTTTTCTTTTGCATTTTTCCCTTTGCCTTTTGCCTTTTTCCCTTTTCCTTTTGCTTTTTGCCTTTTTCCTTTTGCCTTTTTTCTTTTGCCTCTTTCTTTTTGCCTTTTGCCTTCTGCCTTTTGCCTTTTGCCTTTTGCCTTTTACATTTGGCCTTTTTTCTTTTGCATTTTTCCTTTTGCCTTTTTCATTTTGGCTTGTGCCTTTTTCCTTAGTCCTTTTGCCTTTTTGGTTTTGCCTTTTGCCTTTTGCCTTTCACCTTTTGCCTCTTAACTCTTGCCTTTTTCATTTTGCCTTTCGCCTTTTGCTTTTTGCCTTTTGCCTTTTGCCTTTTTCCGTCTGCCTTTTTCCCTTTTGCATTTTGCCTTTTGCCTTTTGCCTTTTGCTTTTTTATAATTTGCCTTTTTCCTTTTGCCTTTTTCCTTTTTGCCTTTTGACTTTTGCCTTTTGCATTTTTGCCTTTTTCATTTTGCATTTTACCTTTTACCTTTTGCCTTTTTCCATTTGAAGTTTTCCTTTTGCGTTTTGCCTTTTGCCTTTTGCCTTTTGCCTTTTGCCTCCGTACTTTTGCTTTTTGCCTTTTGATTTTTTCCACTTGCCTTTTGCCTTTTGCCTTTTGCATTTCGCCTTTTGCCTTTTGCCTTTTGACTTTTGCCTATTTTCTTTTGCCTTTTGCCTTGTGCCTTTTGCCTTTTTCCTTTTACCTTTTGCCTCTTTTGTGTTGCCCCTTTCCTTTTGCCTTTTGCCTTTTGCCTTTTGACTTTTGCCTATTTTCTTTTGCCTTTTGCCTTGTGCCTTTTGCCTTTTTCCTTTTACCTTTTGCCTCTTTTGTGTTGCCCCTTTCCTTTTGCCTTTTGCCTTTTGCCTTTTGCCTCTTTCCTTTTGCCTTTTGCCTTTTTCCCTTTGCATTTTGCCTTTTGGCTTTTGCCTTTTGCCTTTTGCATTTTGCATTTTGCCTTTTGCCTTTTGCCTTTTTCCTTTTGCCTTTTGCCATTTTTGTTTTGCCTTTCTCCTTTTGCCTCATGTCTTTTGCCTTTTTCCTTTTGCCTCTTTACTTTCGCCTTTTGACTTTTGGTTGTTTCCCTTTGCCTTTTGCCTTTAACCTTTTGCATTTTGCCTTTTGCCTTCTGTCTACTACCTTTTGCCTTTTGCCTTTTTCCTTTTGCCTTTTGCCTTTTTTGTTTTGCCTTTTGCCTTTTGCATTTTTCTTGTTGCCTTTTGGCTTTTGCCTTTTGCCTTTTGCCTTTTGCCTTTTTTCCTTTTGCCTTCTGCCTTTTGCCTTTTGCCTATTGCTTTTTACATTTTGCCTCTTTTTTTTGCATTTTTCGTTTTGCCTTTTACGTTTTGGCTTTTGCCTTTTTCCTTAGTCTTTTTGCCTTTTTAGTTTTGCCTTTTGCCTTTTGCCTTGCACCTTTTGCCTCTTAACTCTTGCCTTTTTCATTTTGCCTTTTGCCTTTTGCTATTTGCCTTTTGCCTTTTACCTTTTTCCTTCTTCCTTTTTCCCTTTTGCATTTTGCCTTTTGCCTTTTGCTTTTTTGTAATTTGCCTTTTGTATTTTGCCTTTTGCCTTTTTTCCTTTTTCCTTTTGCCTTTTACCTTTTACCTTTTGCACTTTCCATTTGAATTTTTCCTTTTACGTTTTGCCTTTTGCCTTTAGCCTTTTGCCTTTTTCCTCTGTACTTTTGCCTTTTGCCTTTTGATTTTTTCCACTTGCCTTTTGCCTTTTGCCTTTTTCTTTTTACCTTTTGCCTTTTGCATTTTGCATTTTGCCTTTTGCCTTTTGCCTTTTGACTTTTGCCTTTTGCCTTTTGCTTTTTGCCTTTTGCCTTTTGCCTTTTTCCTTTTACCTTTTGCCTCTTTTGTGTTGCCCTTTTCCTTTTGCCTTTTGCCTTTTGCATTTTGCCTCTTTCCTTTTGCCTTTTGCCTTTTTCTCTTTGCATTTTGCCTTTTGGCTTTTGCCTTTTGCCTTTTGCATTTTTCATTTTGCATTTTGCCTTTTTCCTTTTGCATTTTTTCTTTTGCCTTTTGCCTGATTTGTTTTGCCTCTCACCTTTTGCCTCATGCCTTTTGCCTTTTTCCTTCTGCCTCTTTACTTTCGCCTTTTGCCTTTTGGTTATTTCCGTTTTCTTTTGCCTTTTGCCTTTTGCATTTTGCCTTTTGCCTTCTGTCTTTTACCTCTTGCCTTTTTCGTTTTGCCTTTTGCCTTTTTGTTTTGCCTTTTACCTTTTGAATTTTTGCCATTTCCTTTTGCCTTTTGCCTTTTGCTTTTTGCCTTTTGCCTTTCGCCTTTTTTCCTTCTTCCTTTTTCCTTTTGCCTTTTGCCTTTTGCCTTTTTCTTTTTTTCCTCTTTTCTTTTGCCTTTTGCCTTTTGCTTTTTGCCTTTTGCCTTTCGCCTTTTTTCCTTCTTCCTTTTTCCTTTTGCCTTTTGCCTTTTGCCTTTTTCTTTTTTTCCTCTTTTCTTTTGCCTTTTGCCTTTTGCATTTTGACTTTTGCCTTTTTCCTTTTGCCTTTTGCCTCTTGCCTTTTTCCTTTTTCCTTTTGCCTTTTGCCTTTTGCCGTTTATCTCTTGCATTTTTTGTGGTGCCTTTTTTATTTTGCCTTTTGCCTTTTGCCTTTTTCCTTTTTCCCTTTGCCTTTTTCCTTTTGCCTTTTGCCTTTTGCCTTTGGCCTTTTGCCTTTTGCATTTTGCCTTTAGCCTTTTGTCTTTTGTCTTTTGAATATTGCCTTTTGTTTTTTGCTCTTTTCCTTTTGCCTTTTGTTTTTTCCCTTTTGCCTTTTGCATCTTGCCTTTTGCGTTTTGCTTTTTGCCTTTTTCGTTTTGCCTTTTGCCTTTTGCCTTTGGCCTTTTGCCTTTTGCCTCTTTCCTTTTTCCTTTTGCCTTATGCCTTTTGCATTCTGCCTTTTGGCTTTTGCCTTTTTCATTTTGCCTTTTGCATTTTGCCTTTTTCCTTTTGTCTTTTGCCTTTTGCATTTTGCCTTTTGCCTTTTGCCTTTTCCCTTTTCCCTTTTGCCTTTTACCTTTTGTCTTTTCCCTTTTGCCTTTTCTATTTTGCCTTTTGCCTTTTGCCTTTTGCCGTTTTCCTTTTGCTTTTTGCCTTTTTCCTTTTGCCTTTTGCCTTTTGCCTCTTTCCTTTTGCCTCTTTCCTTTTGCCTTTTGCCTTTTGCCTTCTGCCTTTTTCATTTTTCCTTTTGCCTTTTGCCTTTTGTCTTTCGAATTTTACCTTTTGCCTTTTTGTGTTGCCTTTTCTCCTTTGCCTTTTGCCTTTTTTTTAACAAGGTGCCCCTTTTTTCTGGCATGTTAGGGCCTCGTCCGAGTATTGGGGGCATGCAGGCCTTTTTCCAATTTTTGAAAATCCCGGTTGCGGTCGAGCTCACCTCCGCTCGACCGCCGATGCCAGGAGGAGGAGGAGCGAGCGCGTGAGCGAGCGCTGGCGTGGAGTTCACGCAGGCGCTAAGGCCCTGTTTCGCGCAAACCCCACGCGGCGTTCGGAACACGCCACGCGGGGGTGGCTTCCCCCCTCTCGACGGGTAGCGTAACGGCGACGCTACCCGCCGAGGGGTCATTTCAACGGACGGCTACCGGCAACAGCCGCGGTCAACGGCGGCAGCAAAAACGGTGGCTCCGACCACGCGACGGTCGCAGCACTTCTGGTGGCGCGCGCAACACGGCGACCGCACCCACCGCCGCGAGACATACGCGACCAAGGGGGCGGCTCGCCAAGAGACAGAAAGACCGTCGATCTGGACGATCGACGGCCGGGAACTTCTCGCACTAGGCTTCAGGTGCAAGCAGAGCATTGGGTTCAGGAGCAAGTAGCTTGCTACAACAAGCTAGGAAACCTGTAGGCTGGGGCTAGAGTAGCCGGCCAGAGAGTATAAACACCCTGAACATTGTTCATTGTAATTAACCTGTATTTTCCAGCTCTGGCTTCCAGAAATCTCAAAGTCTATCTTTCCGCTACGACTGTGCTCTCCACACACCAAGGCTAAATCTCTAGAGAGCATCCACTCTCACATCTGGTATCAGAGCCAGAGCCACGCGTTTGGCGGAAGCGCTGCCGGAGCTCGCGAAACTTTGAGGAGCAAAGTCACGCACTACGCCGGACAAAGTCGAGGCTCATCAGGAGGGAGATTGTTGGACCAGACTTCGAAGCCAACGCACGAGCCAACCTCTGGAAAGTTTTCCACATTTCCAGAGCGTCCACACGGCCTACCGTGCGCGTGCGGGAGACGACGGGTGACTCCCAGGCACTTTGAAGACGCCGGATTTTTGTCCCGGACTGCCGAATTGCTGCCGAATTTTTTTTCGAATGCTGCGGAAACGCTGCCAAAATTTTCGAAGGATCTCCAGTGGCTAACATCTATCTAGGGCCATGGAGCAGGCCCTGCAGCAGATCGTAGAGCAGCTGGGAGCCCTCAAGCTGGAGAACAAGCGGCTCAATCGGCAGATGGCTGACCTGCGGGACGGGACTAACGCTAGACAGGTTGGGGCGGCCCGGTCAAGGAGTCTGCCGGGACCAAAGCAAAAGGCTCCGGAAGCGTTCAAACCCTCTGTCAAGGGAGCGAGCGTTCGGACCTGGTTGTTCGCAATGAACAGCTAATTTGGGGCTCTGGGTCACCCTCCAGAGGACAATGCTATGTGTGTGTGTGTGTCATTCTCGGCGACACTGCTACGCGGAGTAGCATTGGAGTGGTGGAGGCAGCTGAATATGCTGGCCACTCGAGGTGGAGGTGGGAACGCAGCTGTGCAACATGCCATGTTGTGGTAGCCAGGCGCGGGGCAAGCTGAGCACGCGTGCCGACGACATGGGAGCAGTTCGAGCAAGCCATCAGAGATCGATTTGATCTCGTGAACGCCTCCATGGTCGCACGCAATAAGTTGAAGCAACTGAAGCAGATCGCCTCGGCGTAGGAGTACACACGTCGTTTCTTGGGGTTGTGCTCGGAGATTGACGACATGAGCGAGCCGAGGATGGCAGACAAGTACCACGACGGCTTGAAGGCAGGAATTCAGCGCACGCTGGTGGCATCACCGAGTTCCAGGCAATAGTAGCCACTGCTGAGCGCGTTGACGCGCTATGCTACCATTGAGGGGGTTTCCGTGAGAAGCAAGAGAGTTTTTAGCGTCAAGCACAGCACCCACAAGCTGACCCCATGGAGATCAATGCAGTGCAAGGGGGCCAGCAGCAGAGCAAGCCGCGTGGTGGGAACTGCTGGATCTGCGGGAAGCCTGGGCACCACAAGAAGGACTGCAAGAAGAAGCAGCAGGGAAACGGCAACCAGCAGTGAGTGGCGGGCGGCCATCTGCTGGGAAAGCTTCGTCTGCATCAGCGAACACCAGCCCCGAAAGTCCTTCGACAACTAGGGAGCTGCCAAGTGTATTGCTGCGGAGCGAAGGAAGCGGGAGCGTTCCNTGAGGGGGTTTCCGTGAGAAGCAAGAGAGTTTTTAGCGTCAAGCACAGCACCCACAAGCTGACCCCATGGAGATCAATGCAGTGCAAGGGGGCCAGCAGCAGAGCAAGCCGCGTGGTGGGAACTGCTGGATCTGCGGGAAGCCTGGGCACCACAAGAAGGACTGCAAGAAGAAGCAGCAGGGAAACGGCAACCAGCAGTGAGTGGCGGGCGGCCATCTGCTGGGAAAGCTTCGTCTGCATCAGCGAACACCAGCCCCGAAAGTCCTTCGACAACTAGGGAGCTGCCAAGTGTATTGCTGCGGAGCGAAGGAAGCAGGAGCGTTTCGTGGATCCTCCTAAAAGCCGAAATTTTATCGGCTGGTTCTACGGACGGCGAGGGGCGCCAGACTCACCAGTAGTTTAAAGCGTTACTGGATTGCGACGCGTCGCACTCATTCTTCAGCGACGAGCTTGCAAAGAGGTTGGGGCTTGCACGGCTACCCGGGAAGCCGACTACGGCCAAATTGGTGCAAGGGGAGCTGGAGTGCGGAATGCCTTTGAAGCCTCTGAGGGTCCATCTGGGCAAACTGTCGTGCGAGGTGAACTTTCGCACGTGCCCAATGGATACCTACAACGCCATTTTGGGGCATGATTGGCTGCACCGGTGGAATTCTGCTGTGGATATGATGCGCAGCCAGGTAAAAGTGAAGAAATGCGGAGAGCAAATTGTTTTGCCGTTGTGGGCAGAGGAGAAGGACTCCAAGGCAGGCAAGGTGCCGCAATTGAGTTACGTGCACCTGAAGCGCTGTCAGCACAAGGGGGATCAAGTGTACCTTGTGTGGATGCGGCAAAAGGTAGCAGCTGAAGAGGTGGAAGTGCTCGCAGCGAAGACAAAGCAACAAGAGGGCGAGCAGCAGAAAGCACCTGCAATAGAGCTGTTGGCAGGCAACAAAGGAGTGTTGGACAGCTATAATGACGTGTTTCCTGCTGAGCTGCCAAAGGGTTTACCACCAAAGCGGGACATCGACCACAAAATTGATTTGGTTCTGGGAGCAACTTCAACAGTACGAGCTGCTCATCGCATGAGTGATAATGAGCTGGGTGAGCTGAAGAAGCAGTTGGAGGAGCTGACGGAGCAAGGGTTCATCAGACCGTTGGTGTCACCTAACGCTGCACCGGTCCTTTTTGTGAAGAAGAAGACAGGGGAGCTGTGGATGTGTGTGGACTATTGCGCACTAAACAACGTAACGATCAAGAACCAGTACCCGCTACCAAGGGTCAAGGAGCTGTTTGACCAGCTGAGGGGAGCGCAGTTCTTCAGCAAGATTGACTTGCGCTCGGGGTACCATCAGATCCGGATTCTGGAGCAGGATGTGGAGAAGACGGTGTTTCGGACGCGGTACGGTCATTTCGAGTACCTCGTGATGCCGTTTGGGTTGACCAACGCTCCTGCAACGTTCATGAGCCTCATGAACAGGATCCTCCACCCTCACCTGGACCAGTTCATGGTGGTGTTCCTCGACGACATCCTCATCTATTCACGAAATCTGGAAGAGCATCAGCAACATCTTCGGCAGGTGTTGGATATTCTTTGGAGAGAGAAGTTGTTTGCAAATCTCTCCAAGTGTGAGTTCGAGAAAAGGGAGGCGGAGATCCTTGGGCACATCGTCAGCGGCAAGGGTCTCCGCATGGACGCAAAAAAGGTGGAAGCAGTGAAGCAGTGGCCGACACCAAAGTGCGTGCGTGACATCCAGGTGTTCTTGGGGTTTGTCAACTACTACCGGAAATTCATCCGAGGGTATGCAAAAAAGGGTGCGCCGCTGACTCAGCTGCTGAGGAAGGATCACCAGTGGGAATGGGGCAATCAAGAGGAGAAGAGCTTCGAGGAGCTCAAGACTTCCATGTGTGACGCTCTGGTCCTGGTGCATCCAGATTCATCCAAGGAGTATGTCATGGCAATGAACAAAAGTGATTATGCCATTGGGGCGGTGCTGATGTAGGATCACGGGAAAGGGCCACAGCCGATTGCGAACGCGTCTCGCAAATTGTGAGGTGCGGAGCTGAACTACGCAATCCATGAAAAGGAGATGCTAGCGGTGATCCATGCGTTCAAGCACGGGAGGTGCTACCTCAAGTCGCGGCGCTATGTGGAATTCACGGACCATTACGCCCTTAAGTACCTGAAGATGCAACCGAACCTCAGTCGCCAACAAACTCAATGGATGGAGTTTCTTGAGGGGAGTTCTGACTAGGAGATCCTGTACAAGCCTGGGAAGGTGAACCCTGCAGACCCTCTTTCGCGGAGGCCGGACTTGAGCCTCAATGCCATCTCAGTGCTGATGGGATCTCCAGTCATGCATAGCCTGTTCAAGCACGGCTATGGCGTGGACAGTGAGTTCACGGGTGGTGCACTGAAAGACGCCACGTGGGATGGAGTGTATTGACAAAGAGGTCAAAAGCGGAGGATTGTTGTGCCAGACTATGCACCATTGAAGCAGTTGTTGCTGGAGGAGGCGCATGACACCCACTACTCGGGTCACTTTGGCTTCGACAAGACACTGAAAGCCTTGACACGCCAATACTGGTGGTCGTCAATGGCGACTGATTGTAAGAGGTTTGTGACCAGCTGCGATGTGTGCCAACGCATCGAGGCGCAAAGGACCATGTAAGGGTGCACGCCACGAGACTTTCCTGATTCTGGCCATAAACTTGGAATCTCGAGTCGGTCCTGACCCAAAGTATCGGAATCACGATTCCGAATACAGGAATTGCGATTCCAAGAATCTCGATTCCTGTATTCAAGAATCTCGATTCTGCACTTTTCTCAGGTGTCCATGCCAAAATGCACTACCAAAAAGAGCAGAAAAGCACTGCATCACATGCTTGTTATCTTGTTTAGCATGCCATGTATGACGCAACTAGATATGTATGATTGTGTTTTTGTATAGTTCTCACCCGAAACATATAGGTACATGCGTATGCTCTCCATAACATATAGACCCCACATACAAAGTGACAAATTTCGATTCCATTGCAATTCTGAATCCTGGAATTGAAACCTCGATTCCAGGATGGGAGTTGGAACCTTGATTCCTGTCTTCGATTCTTGTCTTTTGGTGTGCACCCTTAGGACCAAGCCACCAGGGGAGTTGCAACCATTGCCTGTACCGGAGAGGCCATGGACACACATCTCGCTTGACTTCATTGGCGGGTTGCCTGTGAAGCAGCAAGACAACAACACGGTGTTGGTGGTGGTGGATCGGTTCTCCAAGATGGCACACTCTATCGCATGTCCTGAGAGCATCAAAGCTGCAGGGATAGCTCAATTCCTCCTCAGTCATGTCATCAAGCTGCATGGAGTGCCACAGTCGGTGGTCTCAGATCACGATCCACGCTTCACTTTGTGATTTTGGAGAGATCTCATGGAGAAGCTGGGCACGCGAGTGCAGCTGACCACAACATACCACTCACAGAGCGATGGGCATACAGAGCGCACGAACCAAACATTAGAGCAGCTGTTGCGGAGCATGGTCCTACCGGATGGAGAGGGTTGGGAGGAGAAGCTTGGAGTGGAAGAGTTCGCCTTCAACTCAGCGGTGTCAGCATCAACAGGAAAGTCACCGTTTGAGGTGGTCTATGGCCACCAGCCACTCAGCCCAGCCGCCCTTGCTACGGTAACATCTCTTTCGGCTGTGTAGCACATTGCTGAAGGGTTTGTCACCACTTGGGACATGGTGCGGGAACGGCTGTTGAAGGCACAAAAGCAGCAGAAGCGGTAGGCTGATAAGCATCGCTCTGCGGAGGAGTTCCAAGTGGGAGATCAGGTGATGCTGAACTGTGCTAACATGCAGCTAATGGGAGTTGGGAGTCCCAAGCTGAAACCGCGATGGGTGGGTCCGTTCCGCATTCTGGAGACGCGGTTGGCCATTTCATACAAGCTCGAGCTGCCAGCTCACTACACCATCCATCCGGTGTTCCACATCTCCGTGCTTTGTGCCTATCGCGACCCCAACACCTTCTTCCAGAGTCGCAGACAACTCCACCTCCTACTGTCCAGGTTGAAGAAATTGAGGAGTTTGAGGTGGAGAAGATTCTGGCGGACCGCCAGAGGGGACGATGGCGTGAGTTTCTGGTGCAGTGGAAGGGGTACCCGGCGGAGCATCACTCTTGGGAGCCAGAGGCCAACTTCCATGTCGGGGGTACCAACACTGTTCTCTAGGAGTATCTCAGGCGCGCCGGGACGTCACGCCTCCGACGGGGGGGTGAATGTAACGAGGTGCCCCTTCTTTCTGGCATACTCGGGGCCTCGTCCGAGTATTGGGGGCATGCAGGCCTTTTTCTGATTTTCGAAAATCCAGGTCGCGGTTGAGCTCACCTCTGCTCGACCGCCGATGCCAGCAGGAGGAGGAGCGAGCGCGTGAGCGAGCGCCGGCGTGGATTTCACGCAGGTGCTAAGGCCCTGTTTTGCGCGAACCCCATGCGGCGTTCCAAACACGCCACGCGGGGTTGGCTTCCCCCCTCTCGACGGGTAGCGTAACGGCGACGCTACCCGCCGAGGGGTCATTTCGACGGACGGCTCCCGGCAACAGCCGCGGTCAACGGCGGCAGCAAAAATGGTGGCTGCGACCGCGCGACGGTCGCAGCACTTCCGGTGGCGCGCGCAACACGGCGACCGCACCCACCGCCGCGAGAGATACGCGACCAACGGGAAAGCTCGCCGAGAGACAGAAGGACCGTCGATCTGGACGATCGACGGCCGGGAACTTCTTGCACTAGGCTTCAGGTGCAAGCAGAGCATTGGGTTCACGAGCAAGTAGCTTGCTACAGCAAGCTAGGAGACCTGTAGGCTGAGGCTAGAGTAGCCGGCCAGAGAGTATAAATACCCTATACGTTGTTCATTGTAATTAACCTGTATTTTCCAGCTCTGGCTTCCAGAAATCTCCAAGTCTATCTTTCCGGTACGACTGTGCTCTCCACACACCAAGGCTAAATCTCCAGAGAGCACCCACTCTCATATTTTTGCTTTTGCCTTTTGCCTCTTGCCTTTTGCCTTTTGCCTTTTTCCCTTTGCATTTTGCCTTTTGCCTTTTGCCTTTTGCCTTTTGCATTTTGCCTTTTGCCTTTTGCCTTTCGCCTTTTGCCTTTTCCCTTTTGCCTTTTGCCTTTTTTTGTTTTGCCTTTTGCCCTTTGCCTTATTCCTTTTCCCTTTTGCCTTATGCTTTTTGCCTTTTGTCTTTTGCCTTTTGCCTTTTGCCTTTTGCCTCTTGCCTTTTTCCTTTTTCTTTTTGCCTTTTGCCTTTTGCCCTTTACCTTTTGCATTTTTTGTGTTGCATTTTTCCTTTTGCCTTTTGCCTTTTGCCTTTTTCCTTTTGCCTTTTGCCTATTTCCCTTTGCCTTTTTCCTTTTGCCTTTTTCCTTTTGCCTTTTGCCTTCCCATTGTTTTTTGCCTTTTTCCTTTTGCCTTTTGCCTTTTGCCTTTTGCCCTTTGCCTTTTGCCTTTTGCCTTTTGCCCTTTGCCTTTTGCCTTTTGCCTTTTGCCCTTTTCCTTTTGCCTTTTGCCTTTAGCATTTTGCCTTTTGCCTTTTGCCTTTTGCCTTTTTCCTTTCGCATTTTGCCTTTTGGCTTTTGCCTTTTGCCTTTTGCCGTTTGCCTTTTGCCTTTTGCCCTCTCTTTTGCATTTTGCCTTTTGCCCTTTGCCGTTTCTCTTCTGCATTTTGCCATTTGAATTTTTCCTTTTGCCTTTTGCCTTTTGCCTTGTGCCCTTTGCCTTTTGCAGTTAGCGTTTTTCCTTTTGCCTTTTGAATTTTTCCTTTTCCCTTTTGCCTTTACCCTTTTACCTTTTGCCTTTTGCCTTTTGCCTTTTGCCTTTTGCCTCTTTGCTTTCGCCTTCTGCATTTTGCATTTTGCCTTTTGCCTTTTGCCTTTTTCATTTTGCATTTTGCATTTTGCCTTTTGCCTTTTGCCTTTTTCCTTTTGCCTTTTGCCTTTTGACTTTTGCATTTTGCCTTTTGCCTTTTGCACTTTGCCTTTTGCCTTTTGCCTTTTGCATTTTGCCTTCTGCCTCTTGCCTTTTACCTTTTGCATTTTTCCCGTTGCGTTTTGCCTTTTGGCTTTTGCCCTTTTCCTTTTGCATTTTGCCTTTTGCATTTTTCTTGTTGCCTTTTGCCTTTTGCCTTTTGCATTTTGCATTTGGCATTTTTCATTTTTCATTTTGCCTTTTGCCTTTTGCCTTTTGCCTTTTGCCTTGTGCCTTTTGCCTTTTGCCTTTTTCCCTGCCTTTTTCCTTTTGCCTTGTGTGTTTTGCCTTTTCAGTTTTAAGTTTTACCTTTTGCTTTTTGCCTTTTGCCGTTTGCCGTTTGCGTTTTGCCTTCTGCCTTTTTCCTTTTGCCTTGTGTGTTTTGCCTTTTCAGTTTTAAGTTTTACCTTTTGCTTTTTGCCTTTTGCCGTTTGCCGTTTGCGTTTTGCCTTCTGCCTTTTGCCTTTTGCCTTTTACCTTTTGCCTTTTCCCTTTTGCCTTTTGCCTTCTGCCTTTTGCATTTTACCTTTTGCCTATTGCTTTTTGCCTTTTGCCTTTTGCTTTTTGCCTTTTTGCCTTTTGACTTTTGCCTTTTGCCTTTTGCCTTTTGCCTTTTTCCGTTTGCCTTTTGCCCTTTTTCATTTGCATTTTTCCCTTTGCCTTTTGCCTTCTTCCCTTTTCCTTTTGCCTTTTGCCTTTTGCCTTTTACCTTTTTCTATTTCTTTTTGCATTTTGACTTCTGCCTTTTGCCTTTTGCCTTTTACATTTTGCCTTTTGCATTTTGCCTTTTGCCTTTTGCCTTTTTCCTTTTGCCCTTTGCCTTTTGCCTTTTTCGTTTTGTCTTTTACCTTTTGCCTTTTGCCTCTTATCTTTTGCCTTTTCATTTTTCCTTTTGCCTTTTGAAATTTAGCTTTTGCATTTTGCCTTTTTTGTTCTGAGTTTTTCCTCTTGCCTTTTTCCTTTTTCCTTTTGCCTTTTGCCTTTTGCTTTTTTCCCTTTGCCTTCTGCCTTTTGCCTTCTTCTTGTTACATTTTTTATTTTTCCTTTTGCCTTTTGCCTTTTTTCTTTTGCCTATGCCTTCTGCCTTTTGTCTTTTGCCTTTTGCCTTCTGCCTTTTGTCTTTTGCCTTTTGCCTTTTGCCTTTTTCCTTTTGCCTTTCGCCTTCTGACATTTGCTTTTTTCCCTTTGTATTTTGCCTTTTGCCTTTTTCATTTTGCCTTTTTCCTTTTGCCTTTGCCTTTTTCCTTTTGCCTTTTGCCTTTTGCCTTTTTCCTTTTGCCTTTCGCCTTCTGACATTTGCTTTTTTCCCTTTGTATTTTGCCTTTTGCCTTTTTCATTTTGCCTTTTTCCTTTTGCCTTTGCCTTTTTCCTTTTGCCTTTTGCCTTTTGCCTTTTTCTTTTAGCCTTTTTCCTTTTGTCTTTTGCCTTTTGCATTTTACCTTCTGCCTTTTGCATTTTGCCTTTGGCCTTTTTCCTTTTGAATTTTTCCTTTTTCCTTTTGCCTTTTTCCTTCTGCCTTTTGCCTTTTGCATTTGGCAATTTGCCTTTTGCCTTTTGAATTTTTCCTTTTTCCTTTTTCTTTTTGCCCTTTTCCTTGTGCCTTTTGCCTTTTGCCTTTTGCCTTTTTCCTTTTGCCTCTTTGCTTTTACCTTTTTCCTTTTTCCTTTTGCTTTTTTCCATTTGCGTTTTTCCATTTTCCTTTGTCCTTTTGCCTTTTGCCTTTTGCATTTTGCCTTTTGCCTTTTGCCTTCTGCCTTTTGTCTCTCGCTTTTTGCCTTTTTCCTTTTTCCTTTTGCCTTTTGCCTTTTGCATTTTTCATTTTGACTTTTACCTTTTTCCTTTTGCCTTTGTCCCTTTTCCTTTTGCCTTTTGAATTTTTTTTCCCTTTTCCTTTTAGCTTTTGTTAAAGTAGTTAACGTTTGTTACTGCTTTAGAGTGCCTAGTTAAGTCCTAGTTTAGCTCTGCTACCTGGGTTGACTCCTGCCGTTGTGATCTGTGCTAAACTAACAGCTAGGAGTAGGCGCACGTCCTCTCACTTGCGCACCAGTCAGGTGGTGCACTCGCGCTTGAGAAGGGGGCCTTTTGCTCCCTCCTCACAGGGGATCGAAAGCCCCCCTCTTGCCACTCGCATGGGCATCTCGACACCTTGCCTGGAGCATGTTGCGCCGCGCAACATGCTCCAGGCTGCTGACATCACTCTCCTTGCGAGGCCGACCCGGTAGGGGCCGGTCCTCGCCATCGCTCATTCATTCTTTCTAACAAAACTATGTTCGTTTCTCTCACCTCAATCTTCTCTCTTGCTAAGTCCTGAACGCCTCCCTCCCCTCTCACAGTTCTCGAGAGCCCCTCCCCTCTCACATCTCTCGAGAGCCACTCCCCCTCACAGTTTCGAGAGGTACAGTTGGCCTCGCGGCTAACTCCCGTCTCCACCCGCCTCCCGCCTCTTCCGTTCTCCTCCATCCTCTCTCCCTCCCCCTCACTGTTCCCTATTTTAACATGGCATCAAGCCATTGAGGGCCTGTGGCCTCCCGTTCCCCGCTTCCGCTCCCGCCATCCGCCTCCGCTGCCGCTGTCTGCCGTTGTCTCCATCGGCCTTCACCGCCGCTACCGCAACCGCTGCCCTGCTTCCGTTGCCGCCTACGGCCTCGTCATCGTCTTCACGGGAGCCGTCCGTCGCCGTGGGCGCTGTCTGCTGTCTGGAAGGTCCGACCGTCTTCTCCTCCCCTCCCGCCAGGTCTGCCCCCGTCGGGGCCCCCTTGTCGTTCCAACCCCTCCCCTGTTCTACCCTCCCCCCTGCTCCCGCTTGTCCCTCTTGCCCTGTTCATCCCCATGTCCTGTTCCTTCTTTCCGTTTCCCAAGTTCCCTCACGTTTTCTTTTTTCTGCTTTCTCTCCTGCAGGTTCGTTTAAGCCCTTGTCTCCCCTGCCTCTGGCCCGGCCTCGGCCCTCTCGTCGCGTGTGCCCGTCCTGCGCGCCTGCCTCGGGCTCCTGTCCCCCGTCCTTCTCGCTCCGGCCTTCGGCTCGACCTCGGCCTTTGGCGCGCGGACCCCTCCTCCTCTGCTCCCTCTCTAGGCCTTAGGCTCTAGGCTCTAGGTCTAAAGGCCTTCGGCCCTAGGCTATCCAGCCTCTCTAGACTCTAGCCTCTGGACTTTGGACTGTTGACTGTGAACTCTCGGCCCCTGGCCTCTGCTGTGCTGTGTGTGGCCTCGTGCCGACCCCCCCCCTCCCCCCCGTTGTTCCTTGTCTGTCTCCTCGGCTCCCTGAGCCCGGGGCTGTCTGCCCCCAATCGGCCGTGTGGCCTTTGCTCCCTTCGGGCCCCGCCCTTTCGGCGTACTAGGACACCC
>SZWC01002843.1:21833-55332 GCA_023375785.1 Penium margaritaceum | reverse complement strand
CCTTTTGCCTTCTGCCTTTTTCCTTTTGCCTTTTGTCTTTTGCCTTTTGCCTTTTGCCGTTTTCCTTTTGCCTTTTGCCTTTTACCTTTTGACTTTTGCTTTTTTCCCTTTGCCTTTTGCCTTTTTCATTTTGCCTTTTGCCTTTCGCCTTTTGCCTTTTGCCTTTTGCGTTTTGCCTTTTTCTTTTACCCTTTTGCCTTTTTTCTTTTGCCTTTTGCATTTTGCCTTTTGCCTTATGGCTTTTTCCTTTGACATTTTGACTTTTGAGTTTTTCCTTTTGCCTTTTGCCTTTTGCCTTCTGCCTTTTGCCTTTTGCATTTGGCCTTTTGCCTTTTGCCTTTTGAATTTTGCCTTTTTCCTTTTTCTTTTTGCCTTTTTCCTTCTGCCTTTTGCCTTTTGCCTTTTGCATTTTTCCCTTTTCCTTTTGTCTTTTTCCTTTTCCTTATGCCTTTTGCCTTTTGCCTCTTTCCTTTTTTCTTTTGCCTTTTGCCTTTTGCCGTTTGCATTTTGCCTTTTGCGTTTTTCCTTTTACCTTTTGCCCCTTGCCTTTTGGGTTTTGGCTTTTGCCATTTGCCTGTTGCCTTTTGCCTTTAGCCTTTTGCCTTTTGCCTTCTTCGTTTTGCATTTTGTCTTTTGTCTTTTGCCTTTTTACTTTTGTCTTTTTCCTTTTGCCTTTTGCCTTTATCCTTTTGACTTTTGCCTTTTGCCTTTTTCCTTTTTCTTTTGCCTTTTGCCTTTTGCATTTTGCCTTTTGCCTTTAACTGTTTGCTTTTTGCCTTTTGCCTTTTGCCTTTTTACTTTTTCCTTTTGCCTTTTGCCTTTTATCTTTTGCCTTTTGCCTTTTACTTTTTCCTTTTGCCATTCGCGGTTTTCCTTTTGTTTTTCTCCTTTTGCCCTTTTGCCTCTTGAGTTTTGCCTTTTTCCTTCTGCCTTTGGCCTTTTGCTTTCATCCTTTTGCCTTTTGCCTTTTTCCTTTTGCCTGTTGGATGTTTCCTTTTACCTTTTTCCTTTTGCCTTTTGCCTTTTTCCTTTTTCCTTTTGAATGTTGCCTTTTGCCTTTTGCTTTTTGCCTTTTTCCTTGTCTTTTGCCTTTTGCCGATTGCCTTTTGCTTTTTTCCTTTTGCCTTTTTCATTTTTCCTTTTGCCTTTTTCCTTTTGCCTCTTTCGTTTTGCCTTTTGCCTTTTGCTTTTTGCCTTTTACCTTTTGCCCCTTGCCTTCTGCATTTTGCCTTTTGCGTTTTGCCTTTTGCTTTTTGCCTCTTGCCTTTTTTGTTTTGGCTTTTGCCTTTTGCCTTTTGCCTTTTGCCTTTTGCCTTTGGCCTTCTGCCTTTTGCCTTTTGCATATTGCGTTTTGCCTTTTGCCTTTTGCCTTTTTCATTTTGCCTTTTGCCTTTTGCCTTTTGACTTTTGCCCTTTGCCTTTTTCCTTTCGCCCTGTTTTTTGCATTTTTCCTGTTGCCTTCTGCCTTCTGTCTTTTGCAATTTGCCTTTTGCCTTTTGCTTTTTCCCTTTGCTTTTTGTCTTTTGCCTTTTTCCTTTTTCGTTTTGCCTTTTGCCTTTTGCCTTTTGCCTTTTTATTATAGCCTTTTGCCTAGTCTGTTGCCTATTGCATTTTTCCATTTGCCTTTTGCCTTTTGCATTTTGCATTTTGCCTTTTGCCTTTTGACTTTTTCCTTTTGCCTTTTGCCTTCTGCATTTTGCCTTTTGCATTTTGCCTTTTGACTTTTGGCTTTTGCCTTTTGCCTTTTGGCTTTTGCCTATTGCCTTTTGCCTTTTGCCTTTTGCTTTTTTCCTTTTTAATTTTGCCTTTTGCCTTTTGGTTTTGGCCTTTTTCCTTTTTCCTTTTGCGTTTTGCCTTTTGACTTTTGCCTTTTTGCCTTTTGCATTTTTCCCTTTGCCTTTTGCCTTTTGCCTTTTTTCCTTTTGCCTTTTGCCTTTACCTGTTTGCCTTTTGCCTTTTGCCTTCTGCCTTTTGCCTTTTTCCTTTTTACTCTTGCCTTTCACCTTTTGCCTTTTGCCTTTTGCCTTTTGCATTTTTCCTTTTGCCTTTTTCCTTTTGCCTTTTGCCTTTTACCTTTTGCCTTCTGCCTTTTGCTTTGTGCCTTTTGCCTTTGCTTTTTGCCTTTTGCCTTTTTCTTTTCTCCCTTTGCCTTTTGCCTTTTGCCTTTTACCTTTTACCTTTTGCCTTTTGCCTTTTGCATTTTGCCTTTTTCCTTTTTCCATTTGCCTTTGCCTTCTGCCTTTTGCCTTCTGCCTTTTTCCTTTTGCCTTTTGTCTTTTGCCTTTTGCCTTTTGCCGTTTTCCTTTTGCCTTTTGCCTTTTACCTTTTGACTTTTGCTTTTTTCCCTTTGCCTTTTGCCTTTTTCATTTTGCCTTTTGCCTTTCGCCTTTTGCCTTTTGCCTTTTGCGTTTTGCCTTTTTCTTTTACCCTTTTGCCTTTTTTCTTTTGCCTTTTGCATTTTGCGTTTTGCCTTATGGCTTTTTCCTTTGACATTTTGACTTTTGAGTTTTTCCTTTTGCCTTTTGCCTTTTTCCTTCTGCCTTTTGCCTTTTGCATTTGGCCTTTTGCCTTTTGCCTTTTGAATTTTGCCTTTTTCCTTTTTCTTTTTGCCTTTTTCCTTCTGCCTTTTGCCTTTTGCCTTTTTCATTTTTCCCTTTGCCTTTTGTCTTTTTCCTTTTCCTTATGCCTTTTGCCTTTTGCCTCTTTCCTTTTTTCTTTTGCCTTTTGCCTTTTGCCGTTTGCCGTTTGCATTTTGCCTTTTGCGTTTTTCCTTTTACCTTTTGCCCCTTGCCTTTTGGGTTTTGGCTTTTGCCATTTGCCTGTTGCCTTTTGCCTTTAGCCTTTTGCCTTTTGCCTTCTTCGTTTTGCATTTTGTCTTTTGTCTTTTGCCTTTTTACTTTTGTCTTTTTCCTTTTTCCTTTTGCCTTTTTCCTTTTGACTTTTGCCTTTTGCCTTTTTCCTTTTTCTTTTGCCTTTTGCCTTTTGCATTTTGCCTTTTGCCTTTAACTGTTTGCTTTTTGCCTTTTGCCTTTTGCCTTTTTACCTTTTCCTTTTGCCTTTTGCCTTTTATCTTTTGCCTTTTGCCTTTTACTTTTTCCTTTTGCCTTTCGCGGGTTTGCTTTTGTTTTTTTCCTTTTGCCCTTTTGCCTCTTGAGTTTTGCCTTTTTCCTTCTGCCTTTGGCCTTCTGCTTTCATCCTTTTGCCTTTTGCCTTTTTCCTTTTGCCTGTTGGATGTTTCCTTTTACCTTTTTCCTTTTGCCTTTTGCCTTTTTCCTTTTTCCTTTTGAATGTTGCCTTTTGCCTTTTGCTTTTTGCCTTTTGCCTTTTGCCTTTTGCCTTTTACCTTTTACCTTTTGCCTTTTGCCTTTTACCTTTTACCTTTTGCCTTTTGCCTTTTACCTTTTACCTTTTGCCTTTTGCCTTTTACCTTTTACCTTTTGCCTTTTGCCTTTTGCATTTTGCCTTTTGCCTTTAACTGTTTGCTTTTTGCCTTTTGCCTTTTGCCTTTTTCCTTTTGCCTGTTGGATGTTTCCTTTTACCTTTTTCCTTTTGCCTTTTGCCTTTTTCCTTTTGCCTGTTGGATGTTTCCTTTTACCTTTTTCCTTTTGCCTTTTGCCTTTTTCCTTTTTCCTTTTGAATGTTGCCTTTTGCCTTTTGCTTTTTGCCTTTTTCCTTGTCTTTTGCCTTTTGCCGATTGCCTTTTGCTTTTTTCCTTTTGCCTTTTTCATTTTCCCTTTTGCCTTTTGCCTTTTGCCTCTTTCGTTTTGCCTTTTGCCTTTTGCTTTTTGCCTTTTACCTTTTGCCCCTTGCCTTTTGCATTTTGCCTTTTGCGTTTTGCCTTTTGCTTTTTGCCTCTTGCCTTTTTTATTTTGGCTTTTGCCTTTTGCCTTTTGCCTTCTGCCTTTTGCCTTTTGCCTTCTGCCTTTTGCCTTTTGCATATTGCCTTTTGCCTTTTGCCTTTTGCCTTTTTCATTTTGCCTTTTGCCTTTTGCCTTTTGACTTTTGCCCTTTGCCTTTTGCCTTTCGCCCTGTTTTTTGCATTTTGCCTTTTGCCTTTTGCCTTTTGCCTTGTGCCTTTTGCCCCTTTGCCCATGTTTTTCCTTTGCCCCTTATGCCCCTTTGCCCCTTTGCTTTTCTGACATTCCAAGGGGGATGAAAACTTTATCATTCCTTCTTTCACTTTTGATGTCTTTGAAGAGGCACCAATGAATCAAGCAGTGGTTGTGGTCCCTGAGAGCATCAAAAAGTGGAGGTCTCATCTCGTGTGGCACGAGTGGATAGAACTGCAAAGGAGTCTTCATGCAAGTTCCCAGCAATGGATACTCCTATTGCGTGTCTAGGCGTGAGCTGTAGAAGTCCTCGTTCTTTGGTTTTGTTGTTTGAAGTTAGTGTTACAACGAGAATTGTGACAATAGTTGGAGACCAGATAGATGATGACACCAGAGGTTTGGTTCCTCCAGAGTACATCGCGCGGCCGTTGGCATGGCTTTGATGGCAAAGGTAGCTTAGGATTTGCCACGTGGCAAGATTTTTGACAGCCGAGATTTTGTTGTATCAGCCGCACCTCATACGAACTCTATGGAGAGGTGGTGGTTGCGTAGGGTCTTCCCGTTGAGCTTGTAAAACTTGTGATGAATGATGCTCATCCCTTGGATGTTACGTTGACCTTCAAACTTGATAATGAGTTTTGTTGACAAGGCTCGTGCTGTCCAAAACATTTTCCAATTCCATGTAAAATGGTGAGGAGTCCTGCCGGCCTTAATGAGCCGAGGAGTGTTGAACGCTTTCACCAAGATGTAAAAGAATTCATTGCACCTTGTTGACAAGTGGGAGTTATGCCGCCAAGAAGCTTTGTTCGCCATACCCACGGCCAAACTGGTGAGTTGCGTCTGAATGCATGGGATCGTTGTGCCATTACTACCTTTGTCGTCTAGTCTTGACGAAACTTTAGCAATAACTTATGCTATCCCCGTGAAAAGCTTTGTTGTTGTTTTTTTTGCCAAGTGGTGTTGTAGATGATGGAGCTATTAAGGAAAGAGCTTTGTGCTCTGTTGTTCCAGCTTTGTCAGCTGGTTCCATGTAGCACAATGTATTAGTGTCCACTGCAGAAGTCGATGAATCTGCTGTTGTTCCATCTTTGTCAGCTGGTTTGGTGTGGAAAGATTTTCATCTTTCCACACCAAACCAGCTGACAAAGATGGAACAGCATCTTTCCACACCAAACCAGCTGACAAAGATGGAACAGAATCTTTCCACACCAAACCAGCTGACAAAGATGGAACAGCATCCTTCCACACTAAACCAGCTGACAAAGATGGAACCGCTAGTAGGGTTTTCTAGTGTCTTGGAAAGTTCTGCTGCTGTTCCAAATTCATCACCTGGTTTATTGCAAAAAGCTGCAACAGTGTCCATTACCAAAGTGGATAGATCTGTTGCCATTCCAGCTTTGTCAGCTGGATTATTCTGAACAGTTGTAATAGTGTCTACTACCGCATAGAAAAAAACTGTTATCATTATAGCTTCCTCGTCAGTTGATTTGTTGGGAAATGATGCGATAGTGTCTGTTGCCACTAAAGACAAATCAGCTACGATTCCAACTTCATCTGCTAGTTTGTTTTGTAAAAAATTGACATGATGTCCATTTCTGCACTGGAACAAAAGGTTGCTGTTCCAACTTTGTCAGCTTGTTTGTTGAAAAACGTTGCAGCTATGTTCGATGTCACCGAGGACAAGTTGAATGTCGATCTAGCTTCGTCAGCTGGTTTGCTGTAAGAATTTACAATAGTTTCCCCTGCCACGGAGGAAAAATCTGTTGCCATTCCAGCTTTATCTACTGGTTTATAGTAACACGTTGCAGTATTGTCCACTGCTTTCATGGACAAATCTGCTTTCATTTTACCTTCTTCAGCTGGTTTTTTGTCAAGTGTCAGAGCAGTGGTCATTGTCTCTATGAAAAATCTAACTATTGTTCCAGCTTTGTTAGCTAGCATTGTGTTAAATGTTGTAGTCGTTTCCACTATCCCTGTGAGAGGATAAGCTGCTTCTCTAGCTTCATCAACCGGCGATGTGTAAGTCATTGTAGCAATGTCTGCTACCCATGTAAGAGGAGTTTCTTCTTCTCCAGCTTCATTAGCTGGCATTGTGTAAGACGCTATGGCAATGTCTGCTATCCCTGTAGAAGGATCTGCTACCTGTCGAACTTCACCAGTTGTCGTTGTGTAAGACGGAGTGGATGATGTTACTCCTTGTGCCTATCATGTGGATTGTTCATGAAGGGTTAAGATATCGGCCTCAAGCTTGAGGCCACGATTCATGAGCCACCGGGAAAACTAGAATTGGAGTGTAAATATGTCCACAATGTGCTATACATCTTGATAGGGTAGGCTTGTAGTGAAACCCTGTTGTTTAATACATTCAAAATCTACAACCACATCCGCATTGTAGATATCCTCTGCCTTGCCTTCCATCATGCAGCCAAGGTGGTGGAGCACTTCTTGTTTTCGGCAGCCATTTTCGTGCTCTGATAGCATGTCAAGATTTGCTGATTATGGATGGGTGAATTTGTTCCAGAATCTGGAAGGGCATGGCGTGGATTTTGGAATCTGAAACATTTGTAGATATCTTTCAATCAAATGGAGATATACCTAAAGAGTTCCCTGAACCGGATGCATTGATGTGGCCATAAGTGTAAAATTGTGGACCCACAGGGTGCCCGCCCTGGATGACTTGAGATAAAGTCTAGAAACCAAACCTGGAGTAGACTGCTTGTAGAGCCGCTAGCTTGTACTGAAGAAGGCACATGCTTTCGTAGAAGGTGCGTCCTAGGATACTGTCTTGTAGTGTCAGAGGATGAGGCTTGTACAAGCATACTATTGAGGGATATGAAGAAATCTGAAGGCGTAAGATGATGTCTGAAGGCATGTCAAGGCATAATGGCTCAAGTGATATGAGATCCTTTAAGTTGTCCTTGGAGGGCCTCCTTAGAGGTCCTTTCTCTGGACGTTGCAAGCAATTGCATAACCACTTGGGTGGTTACATAACCACCCAGGCTAGCTGAAGAGTCACCTGGAAAATGAAGGGTCACCGGCAACTGAAAGGTCACCAGGAAGTTGTAGGAGGTTTAAGTAGTTAGTTGACCAACCACTCTTTAGCTGGGAGTTGAAGGGGCATAGCCTCAAAGGAACTTCAAGTGCAACTTAGATGTTGTAAATGCCAGAATCTCAACCTCACCTCCCTCCATTTAAGGAGGTGAATTCTGTTGGCACTTTAGCCAAATCCGGCTATCAAAACTGGGTAAATCACAACACAACAAAGGCAAACTACTTCTATAGGACAAGAGAGCATGGGGCCAAGTTGGCCAGGGAGAATTGGTTGCAAAGAAGCTGTGGTCAGAGTAGACTGTAGCATGGCCAGGAGTTTCTTTAGGTCATCAACCTAATGTTGAGGAGTGAAACAAAGTCAGCTATTGGCATGCTTCGCGTCAGGCTAGCTAAGGTGGACTGCACACTGCCCTGTCCAACCATGGTGATGGGAAACACACCCTTGGTGACGGATGGAACTCATTCAACCCTAGCACCAAGTATATCTTTTTGGGAATATAACAAGGAAGTAAAGTGATTTTCTTACTGTTTAGATAAATCCCACCCATTTGTGGGAATTTCCTCCAAGGAATGCATCAAATTGTCCACTCCTTTTTTCTTATGATTAGTGGCCGGCAACCCCTCCACCCTCACGATGATGAGGATGAAGGCAAATCCATGTAAGCTTGCATATCTTCCATCTCCTTTCAATTGTTCCTTTATCGGGCGGAGCAATGTCATCCGCTCAAAATGGAGCCCCGCAGAGATTTTCCTATGGCGTGGCATAACCATCATGTGTGTTGGCCCCGCTGTTGGCACACTGCCGCTCTAAGTCGGTCGTACGACCACCTCGTTACCATTTTTTTGGAGCCAATGTTGTGTAGAACATGGTAGTATTTCCTCCATATTGGGAGCATTTTGACGTGGCCACGAGAGGAGAATAACTTTGTCGGGCAAAATCTGGCAGTTTCCCCCCTGTCCTCATGCGTATGGAGGCCCACCAACGTTGGATGATACTCGTACGCCATGTATCCTGCTCATTTTGCTACATGTTTGATGCTATGGCTTTCATGCTAACTTGGAAATGGTGTTGAGCTTGTCTAGGAAAGATTATATTTTGCAGCATCATGCACTTAGAGTGAAGTGCGGAGCGTGTTGTGTTCAGACTCAGCGCATTAGTAGTGCTTGCTATACAGTTGTGAAAGGGAAAACATGCACTTAATATTTCATGTTAGAAGTGCAGATGAAAGTGATTAGTGACTGAATTATCAAGAAGAAGGAGGTTTAATGAGAGTCCCCTTCTACACTTCTGTACACCCCCACCTTTGTGAGCCTTGTTACTCAGTCTGTGAGTCAATCAGGAAAATCCACTTTTTCTTTAAATGTAGAGTTTTCTTGGTGAGCTTTGCTAGGCAACCGACGGCCCCAAACATGGGTGTCATCTTAAAAAAAAAAACTGGACCACAAAAAGAACGTGCATGCTATGAACGTAGTAGGGTGGTCAGTAGTACCACCCGGAAAATTCATTGCTGCCTTAACGTAGGCACACTCCTTGCTACTCTAAGTAATCCCCTACAAATACTGGCAACACGAACAATGGAGTTGGACGTGTAGTGCTTCTAAGTGGTCTTACCATGGTATGATGTCCACATGTGCTACTCCAATCAAGAGGTCGAAGTACACATTAGTGAGACAGTACACTTGAAAATCAGAAAACATACCACAACTTTCTCATCTTGTCTTTGTGCAAAGCTTACCCTAATGATGTTTATGTTTGATTCTTTTCAAATACTATTCACATTTTTTTCCGTCTATGGAAACATTTGAGAATCAATTACCTGGGTGGCATCTTAGCTTTCACTCAACATAAAATGGTGATTCTTAACATCGGGGTTGAGTAGGCTAAAAGCCGGCACTGGCGGATGATCGCGTCCTCAGACATCAACATGACAAGAATCTGTTCCAGAATCACGCTTTTTCTGACTCGTGTGACAGTCCTTGGTACGGTAGTTGGCTTCCGTTCGTCTTTGACTGCATGGCTTAAGAGGGTCCAAACTGTGTTTTTAGTTCCATGAGTTGTATTCCTGGTTCCTTTTTGGGTTTGGTTCATTGTGGACGATTTCCAGTACAGGGTGAATTTTTTTGGCACATACTTGGAAGGTACGTTGATCATTGGGGGAAGGAGGGCTGCTGAGAGCAAGGCACTGTGAAATTCTATGAGTGGTATGTTGGATGTTACTCCCTTCTGTGGGTCTACGATAAAGGAAGTTACGTCCCACATATCACTACGCAAATCATGTCAATGAACTCCACAATGTTTTCCAGCGACCACCCAAGTACTATGACTGGACCACATTTTGTCTTTAAAGCATCTGTTGTTACCAATACCCACAAGAGAAACACACAACCAACAACCTCCTCAACCCCCACTTCACAGAGGAATGAGAAATGAAAAAATCAACCATAATCCAGAACCTTAAAAAAAGCAGGAAAAAACGCCCAACTCGGAAGATGGGTCACACAGAAAAAGGAAAACGTTTGAAGAACTGACAACCATGCCTCATCTTAAAACAAAACTGCCCGCAAGCATGTAGTGGGACATCATATCTCTATAATCTCCCTAAACATCAACAGCTTAGCCAAAAAGGAAAAAAATCCCTTTCCTTAAGAGTTTCCTCAAACTCAATAATGCAAATTTTTACGTCATCGTGGATACACATTTAGACACGGCAAACAAACATGATAAACTACCCAACATGTAGTTTCAAAATCCACACAAACGAGAGGGATCTGCATTCTGTACAAAGAAAGCGTAGATATCAGTTTTCAGACTCAAACATCCACAAACAACCACAGAATCCTACAATTCTCCTCTAGTGCACATGACAACCCACTGAATCTAACCGCTATTTATGCACCACCACACCTCAAACAAAGAAAATCTTTCTGGAAAGAACTGGACAAATTTTTAGCCAACAACAAACCAACTTCCTTCTCGGAGACCTTGATACGACATGCTCCTCCCACGACAGAGATCCACAAGAACTCTCCGAAGACTCCCATCTACTTACAAACTTAATCCACACGCAAGACCTACAGCACAGCTTCAGAACAATCAATCCAACAAGTACCTTTGACACATTTCACTCTGCTGCACATAAATCATCGTCCAGAATTGACTACATCTATCATGATGCCCCAAATTCTCATAGAATTCAAGACACTATACACGCAGCTTTACAATCATCGATGTCAGACCAACTTGCAGATCCAATGGTTGAACTATTAATTCTCCCCCAAATCAAAAAAGCAAAACATCTATGGAAACTAAACATATCACTACTTCTCAAACCATTGGGACAAAAACTACTACAAAAAACTCACAATAACGTATGGACTACATACAAATCACCGATGAAAAAGTTTTCTATATCATAAATCATTGAAGAACACAAACGTAAACTCAAAGCTATCAAAGAGCTTAACTAAAAAACAAACCAACTACAACAAGAGAAAGGTCTCAATCCCCAAAACCATAAAATCCAATCAGAGCTATACACATGCAAATAACAACTCCGTAGATACATCCTCTCCAACCAACAACATGCACACATAGTAGCACAACTCTCTTATGTCAAAGGCTTAAAAAATGCCTCAAAACAACCTTCAAAGCATACGAAAGCAATGAAAAAACAACATCTATTACCTCCCTAAAGAATATGGATGGGGAAACAGCAACCAATCCAGAAGAACTAGCACAAATCCCCATGGACTTCTATAAAAACCTTTTTACACAACCAAAAGTACATCTCACTCCACCACAAATGCCCTTCCTTAGACAAATCCCCCATAATCTATTACAAAAACCACACAAATAAACTACATCGGAGGAAATCTTCACAAGCATTGTTTGAATGTGTGAGAGTGTGTGCTCTCTGGAGATTTAGCCTTAGTGTGTGGAGAGCACAGTCGCAACGGAAAGATAGACTTGGAGAAGTGTGGAAACTAGAGATGGAAAGTACAAGTTAATGAGATGTAACTGAGCCTAACAGAGCCTAATGAGATATAGCAGGGAATTTTTACAGTCCGGCCGGCTACCCCAGGCCTCAGCCTACTGCTTTCCTAGCTTGCTACAACAAGCTACTTGCACCTGAAATCGGTGCCCTACTTGCACCTAACTCGGTGCTCTACATGCACCCTGTGTCTTATGCGAGAAGTCTCCGGCCGTCGATCGTCCACATCGACGGTCCGCATTGTCTCTCGGCGAGCCGCCGCGTCAGCTCAATGCCTCTCGGCAGTGGGTGCGGTTGTCCTGCTGCGTTTGCCACCAGTGGCACTGCAGCCGTCGCGCAGTTGCTGCCATCGGAACTCCTTCCGCAGTTGACCGCGCGCGTTGTCAAGAGCCCGCCTCCGAGACAAACCCCTCGGTGGGTAGCGTATGCTATACGCTGCCCGTCAAGAGGAGGAAGCCACCCCCGCGTGGCGTGTTCAGAACGCCGCATGGGGGTTCGCGCAAAACACACCCCTAGCGCCGGCGTGAACTCCACGCCGGCGCTCGCTCGCGCGCTTGCTCCTCCTCCTCCTCCTCGCATCGGCGGTCGACGGAGTTGAGCTCGACCTCGACCTGGATTTCTGAAGAAGCGGAAAAAGGCCCACGTGCCCCCGAAACGTGGACAAGGCCCCGATTATGCCAGATAAATCAGGGTACCTCGTTACAGAATGACTCAAAGCAAGGGACCAGCTCCTGACAGAATACTGGCAGAATTCTACCAACGAAGTTTAAATGGTATAGCCAAACAACTCTTAAAGGCTTTCAGGTCGTTCCTACAAAACCCAAAATTACACCCACATTTCACGCACTCTGTCACCTGCTTGATTTAAAAAAAAGGTGATTCAACAGAAATGAAAAAATTGCTGCCCAATCTCGCTCCTCAACACAGATTACAAAATACTTGCAAAGGTCCTAGCCAATAGTTTATTCCCCATTCTACCACATGTAGTCAGCCCAGAGCAGAGAGGGTTCGTTCAAGGTCGAAACATCAAAGACACACTATCTTGTATACTCGACGTACAACACTGGTCTTCATCAACAAAAGAACCTAACCTCCCTTCTAGCTGATCTCAAGAAATCCTACGACACCCTGCTCTGACCTCATCTATACAAATCAATGTCAGCCATGGGTTTTCCTCGACTATACATCTCATTGACCAAAGCCACGCTACATACAACAAGAACTAGTTTCCTCCTAAATGGTAATCTAACACACCAAATGATCACGGAAATGGGTCTCCGACAAGGCTGTCCGATTGCTCCCTTAGTCTTTATCATTGCAATGGAGCCTCTGAACCAATACATTTCACAATTCCTCAAAACAATCATCAAAGATTCGCATCAATCCCCAAGCTTTGGGGCATATGCCGATGACACGACTTGTAACAGAAGTGGTCCGTTTTGCGACTAACTTCTGAACCCAAAACGTAGGCCCTCAGAAAGTGTAGTCCAAGGAGGAGCAGCAAATGGTCGCCTCAGCCCTTTTGGCTGAGACAAACCGCGCCACAAATGGACGTAGTCGTCATAGGGAATTTTTGTGAACATGCAACCTAAAACCCTATCGTTCCACGTGGCACATCCACGTGGGAACAGGACCCTAGCGGCCAACTAGAGGGGAGGAGGAGCGACGCGATGGATCTTCCATCGCGGCACTCCTCTTGCCTTGAATCCGGCCTATGGACCGAATCCGGGCTAGAGTCGAACTAGACTCTAGCCCGAGATTATTTTTTGGTCATCAACTCGTCGACACATCGGTCTCGAGCCCCCAAAACCCGGGAACTATACTTAAACGTCATTTTTCATCCTAAAAATGGCTCGTACGCTATATTCCTCCCCCTTTGCTTCGAACCGTCCCGGTTCGTCTTTGCTCACGGAGGTTTGATCATTGCGTTCTTTATGATGCAAACCATGCAACAAGATTCGTTAACAAGATCACACGTGTGAACTCTTGTCATCCGCAACACGGTTGCGTCACGTTTACGCACAATCAACCACACACTTGTGGTTTTTGTGATTATGGTCATTAGCGTACAACATCCAGTGTTGATCGCGTGATCCTTGGCTCTTACCAAGATGACACACGTACAATCCTTGTACGTTCTTCACAAGTGTTGGTGAGTCTTCACCGAAGACTCATCACACGTGTGTATCGATGGCATGGTCGATGCCTTCTGGGACGTACATTGTCAACAATGTCTTGCCAGTTTGGAAGAGGGTACATGGAATAAACTTCCCACATTCCGTGTGGTACGTGTTCAGCAAACAGTTGTGGTGACGCCTCCTCCCCCTTTGCAAGGAGCGTCCCTGCGACCAATTAACCGGGCGTCCCCGCGAAAACCGTCCAGGTCCACACAACACTTCCCATGTCGTTGACTTGATCTCTTCCAAGGGGTTGTTGCCAAGGTGGTACCCCCCTGCAACATTGTCAATAAGTGCAATCCGAGATCTGGACATCAGTCCTCTCGGTTTGCAACCACGTGTTCATGACCACGCGTACGTCTACTAGACCTCTTTCAGCACCCGTGGATTGGTTGGCTGAACTCAACCAAGCTCCACCAAGCCCATGCAACTTGCATGCTAGCTGGTATCTTAGGGTTGGGAGGCACCAAAGTCCTAAGACATGGTTGCTGAGCACACTTGTTTTTCCTTTCAAAGATTGCACCCATCTTTGAAGGAGGCGGCATTGGTCGTCTGGCACGCGCAATTGTCGTCAACGTCTGTCATTAGACACGACAATGCTCCGACCTAGATGATCTTGGTTTCAACCGTCATCTCCTCATTTCTGTCTGAAATGGGTACCGTAGGCTGCCGCTCACGTCCCTGTTAAAAGCACACTGCTTTTGAACTAGGTTAGCTGAGAAAACCGATCTCAACGACCATGGATTCAATCCACGAACAAAGTGTTCATTGTATGGTATTCACCCAACGGGTGTACCATGATCACCATCAGTGCGGTACACGTTGGAAGAACACCTTTCAGGTGTCAATTCCATGTGATTGTGATTTAACACTTCCGAACCACATCCGGTGATCCTGGAACAACTAGTTCCTAAATCTTTTCATGATTATGTAACCGCGTCCAAGGGTTCCATTCGAGAACCTGTCAATGGATTGTGTTTGCCAAGTTACAACAATCCGTGTTGCTTCAATGTCTTCTATTGTGACATTCAGTACCTCCACTCAATAGAGCGTTTTCCATATGCCTCGTCCGAGACACTCGTGGAGGGGATCGCCCTCATTGAAGACATCCAGGCACACATCCACCAAAGTGGATACCACCGCAGCGACATCCAAATTGTATTGTACTTGCGTTCGGCAACGTACTTCAATTGAACCATCCCCGACACCAAGGGGCTTGAGTCGCTTCACCATGACCTTTCGGGTCAGTGAAGCATGGTTTGACTACACCGTAGTCATTATGATCTCTCTCGGAGATTGGTTTTGTGCCAACAAATTGGATAGCTGGTGCTACACCATGCCTTGGTATGACCGGAATCCATGTGCATGATGTTTGAAGAGTGTGGCGTACAAAACTAGTGTACCGTGTCACGATGGCCACAACTTTGAGACGTTTCTCAAAGAATCAAAAGAATCTGATGAGAAATATCGTTTCTCAAGGCCCATCTTGAAGAGTCCCTTCACATCAACATTTTTGACACACTGGTCATTATTGTAGCTCTGTGTTGGTTATGACTCGTGTGGTCGGTCGGACCACCAAGATGTAGGTGCTAACACACTGTTAGCATAAAGCTGCCGGCTTATGTCTCCAAGGTCATAAGCTTTGATCACAAAACTTAGACTTTGACGTGATCCCAACTATGTCGTAGTTGGTTTGTAGAAATCTATGAGACCGTCATAGTTCTCAAGGAGCACCACTAGTAGAAAATGAGTGTCGCTCATTTTCTCTGAAGTGGATTTTCACTGAACTGTAGAGGAATTTATGTCATCAATATCGGTTCACGTACTTTTGTCTATCAATGTCCATGACATGTTCACTTGCCGAGTGATGATAGAATGAAGGTGTCGCCTTCAAATTTGTTCACTTTCAACATTCAGTCAATCTTGCCATACGCCAGAATTGACTCTTGTGATCTTCGACCACCGCACCGCGGCGTCTCAAATCGTTGAGGACCCATCGAAGAGTCTCCGCCTCTCTCTGGCGCATTTACAACCCTCATTGACAATAATCCTTGTCTCATGAGCAGGGTTGTGAGTACACTCATGTACGTTTTTATCGTCCATACCAGCCGGGTACTACGATGTGTATCCATCACTCACCGAGTGATAGGGTGTCAATGGTTTCGCCATTGAGATTGTATTCAAGGGTATCATCCTTGACACGTTCAATCATGGACCGATGTTGTATCAGCCATGACTAATGATGCACAGAACCTCTGAAAGGTACTGATACATCTCGTACACACTGTGTACGGGCAGCGAGATATCAATCCTCGAGGATTGAAGTCAGTGTGCTAACACACCTGGTCCGCTTCACATCTCATGACATAGTCATGACACGGACACAGTCATGAAATGATCACATTTGCCTTTGAACATTGTAGCGCAATGGGACATGCGACTGTCGTGGCACACGTCCTGCGCCCACCAAACTACTTGTTTGGTTAAATGGTGTCGCCATTTTTATCCAACACATCAACTGATATCGTCAGCTTGTTCAAATGTCACAAAACCGTTGTGATCATTCGACTGTCCAACTTATCCATAACTGGGTGTCGTGGTTGACACACCAACACTTAGTGGATAAGGTTTTTGTGCATGTCGTGAACATATTGATAAGTGGGTTTTCCTGGTGCTTGATTATGTGCGCTGACCCCTTGCGGTAATGCAAGCCGTGCATGTTTTGGAATTGGTGCTCAACCGACTGGGCTTTTGTAGCACGGTCCATCTATGGACAGGGAGGTGTTCGTCCACCTTTAGCATGGTCTAATTTTGAGGAAATCGTCCTCGTCACTCGTGATCCATCCAATAAAAATTTGGTTTGGGCATACCTCTGATCACCACAGTTGTCTGTGATTGTTTCTAGCCATACCTGTCGGTTCTCCATTTGAAGGATTTGACAGTATGACCATCCTCGACTTCGTCGAGATGCCTTGCAATTGTCAACGACGTATTTTTGGCGTTTCGAATAATGTGCTCGACCCGCTTGTCCCTAGAACCATTTACGCGCATAGATCGTATGCTTTCGTTTGGTGGTCTATCACAAGCTAGCCTGTTGAGGCAACGAGTTGGCCAGTTCTTGCTAGTTGATACAACGAGGTGCGATCGGCACCCATGTTATTGATGCAATCGGCATCCTATAACATGTTTTGTACCATCATCAATAGCATAGCTAGTCCAATCAGAACTCATGTCCATAGTACGTTCGGCACTCGCATCACCGATGCATTCGGCACCCATGACAAAAGTGCAACCCGCAGCTTTTGCCAATCGTGCAATCGGCATTTATGACAACGATGCATTCGAAACTCGTGTCAACGATTTAATTGATGCACGCATCGGCCATGCATTCCACATCATGGTAGTCGTGCGTTCGGCACTCATGTGCATACTTCGATTGTGTTTTCCATATCGGTCATATTCCAAGTGCAACCGGCACTTGTCAATCGACCATCACGCGTGGATTTCCACCATCGCGTTTGTGTTCAGAGTGCAATCGACACTCACATTCTTGTTTTGTCGAAATCCATTCACGGATGACTTATCCAACATTCTTGGTGCAATCGACACCCACGTGAATACGGAATCGGCATTTATTTTGGTCATACCTTTGCAGACCATGTGCAGTGCATTCGGCACTAGCATCACGGGTGCTTTTGGCATCCGTGATTAAAGTGCATCTAGCAATTTTTCACTGGTGTGTTCGACACCGAGAAAAACTTTGCAACCAGCACTAGCATCACGAATGCATTCGGCATCCGTGAGTAAAGTGCAACTAGCAGTTTTTCAATGTTCGACGTCATGCAACTAGCACGTGTGCTATTGCCCGTTGTGCAATCGACACTTATGTCGATGCCGTGGTCGACGTCCGTGTAACCGTGCACACTCGTTTTGTGCTGTCTGCACATTACGCATTCTTGCGACGAGTAGGAGAGTCGTTGAGTGGTTGCAACACGTTCGGTGTTTTCTTTTGTCTTTTTCATTGAGAATTTGTCTCAATGGACGTCACCATTATGGTTTTGCAACGTGGTGCACGCTATAGTTGTCGCTTTACGGAAACAAAACTGTTTAGCGTACGTACATCCCACAATGAGCCCTGTCGTGGCTTTTGACGGTCATCCTTCCGTGATGTTTCTGCACGGACAACCCCAAACTTTGAGGTTTATCCAGAAAAAATTTAGGCACAATCGGTGCTACTTTTCTCGTATTGAAACATTTCCTAGTGAGATCCGTCCAAGACATGGAAAACTGTCGGTTTCCCTTCTTTTTGTGCTTTGGAACGGAAAAGAAAAAGAAAATCAGAACTGCTGGTTTTCGGAAGAGCTCAACCAGAGCTCTTTGATTTTTGTTTGCGTCAAAACCCATGGTCAACTTGACCACACACTCGGGTTTGACCACCACAAATTTCACCGCTTCAAACTTTTTTTTTTCAACGGTTAACATAGAATTCCTCAACTTGAGGATTCATAAAAATGAACAATTTGTGGCACGTCAAGTGCTTGTTTTGTTTGATGCTTGGAATCTTCCAAGCGGCACCCGGTGGTGTCTTGGGAAAACTATCGGTTTTCCCCTTTTTCATGAATAGGAAAATATTCTTTTTAAGACAATAATTGAGAAATTCCCAAAAAAATTGTAGAGCGTAGACTGAGCTCCATGCCGCTTTTTACAGCGGTGAACCCACGGCCAATAAGGCCAAACATCAGGTTCAACCGAGGAAATCGTCCTCGCCTCTAGTGCTAGTGGCACTCAGAGATTTTTTTGGGTATTTCCAATCCACGCAAATTTGGAGCCTGGTTTGAGCTTCAAACTGCTTTTTACGGTGCCCAAATTCATCGCCAAACGGAGGAACTTTCCTCCAATTTGTGTTGGACCGGCCGGGCCCAAAAGATGGGGTTTTGGGGAAGGGTAGAGAAAAAGCGGATTCCCCTCTGATCCTGGTACCCTGACCGCACCAACTGCGCCAATCGCTCGCAGAAAACATGTGCAACAAGCTGCTTAGTCCCTTCAGGTGCGTTTGACGGGCCATGGTCTGATCGAGGTGGAAGGACGGCGGGAAGCTTCCTCCTCTCCACCCTTGGGCTGTCGGCCCGCGTGAGAGGGGGGGAGGGGAGAGGGGAGAACGCCACCTCTCTACCCCTCAGGCCGTCGGCCATGTGAGAGGAGGGAGAGGGGAAGTCGTCCCCTCTCCACCATTCGGGCCGTCGGCCCAAGTGAGGGGCGGGGGGGGGACGTCCCCTCTCCTTCCCAGTGACGCCGTCGGCGCCATGGCGGAGGGGAAGAGGGAGGGCTCGCCCCTCTCCTCCCCCTCGGCGCCGTCGACGCCCTGGACGAGGGGAAGAGGGGGAGGGGGGGGGAGCTCGTCCCTCTCCTCCCCCCTCGGCGCTGTCGGCGCAGTGGGCGAAGGGGAGAGGGGGGCTCTTCCCTCTCCTCCCCCTTGGCGCAATTGGCGCCATGGCGGAGGGGAAGAGGGAGGGGCTCGCCCCTCTCCTCCCCCTCGGCGCCGTCGGCGCCATGGACGAGGGGGAGAGGGGGCCTGCCCCTCTCCTCCCCCTTGGCGCGTTCGATGCCACGAACGAGGGGGAGAGGGGGGCCTCGTCCCTCTCTTTCCCTTTGACGCCATCGGTGCCATGGAAGAGGGAGAGAGAGGGCTCTCCCCTCTCCTTCCCTTGGCGCCATCGGCGCGTGAGAAGCGAGGGAGGGGGACTCGTATCTTTCGCTCCCGCTCTCTGGCGCAGTCGGCACCTGATGGGTGAGGGAGGAGAGGGGTCCTAACTCTCCTCCCGTTGTCGGTTGGGAGGCAACCCCCGGGACCACCGGCCGACCGACAAGTTCTCGGTCCCGTTGCAGGGCAAACAGCCGCCGGTCGGGCGGCGTTTGCTCACAGCAATGAGCCTCCTTTTTTTTTTTTTGCACTCCCGACCGGGGAGTGAGCTCGACCTGAGCTTTTCGTCGCTCGAACGGACTGTGTTCTCACGGCGGGCGGCATTCGGCCGTAGTGTCAGGAAAGCACCATTCTAAATCACGATGGACGAACAGCGTTGCTCAATAGCTCGATCCCACGGACAGGCAGAACCGATTTCAGAGATTATTTGCGGAAGCTGGCTCTGATGCCAATGTAACAGAAGTGGTCCGTTTTGCGACTAACTTCTGAACCCAAAACGTAGGCCCTCAGAAAGTGTAGTCCAAGGAGGAGCAGCAAATGGTCGCCTCAGCCCTTTTGGCTGAGACGAACCGCGCCACAAATGGACGTAGTCGTCATAGGGCACTTTTGTAAACATGCAACCTAAAACCCTATCGTTCCACGTGGCACATCCACGTGGGAACAGGACCCTAGCGGCCAACTAGAGGGGAGGAGGAGCGACGCGATGGATCTTCCATCGCGGCACTCCTCTTGCCTTGAATCCGGCCTATGGACCGAATCCGGGCTAGAGTCGAACTAGACTCTAGCCCGAGATTATTTTTCGGTCATCAACTCGTCGAGACATCGGTCTCGAGCCCCCAAAACCCGGGAACTATATTTAAACGTCATTTTTAATCCTAAAAATGGCTCGTACGCTACATTNTTCCACGTGGCACATCCACGTGGGAACAGGACCCTAGCGGCCAACTAGAGGGGAGGAGGAGTGACGCGATGGATCTTCCATCGCGGCACTCCTCTTGCCTTGAATCCGGCCTATGGACCGAATCCGGGCTAGAGTCGAACTAGACTCTAGCCCGAGATTATTTTTCGGTCATCAACTCGTCGAGACATCGGTCTCGAGCCCCCAAAACCCGGGAACTATATTTAAACGTCATTTTTAATCCTAAAAATGGCCTGTATGCTACACGACTGTTCTCGTCAAGGATTGGTTGAACATGGACAAAGCCACACATGTCCTAGACATTAGCAAATCACTTAGAGGGCTAAAAGCATATACAAACAAGACAATCCTTTTCCCCACAGGGCCCCACACATCGGCACCTCCCTCCATCCAATACCAAGAATCACTTGATCCACAACGAGTCCTCGGAATAAATATAGATCATGACCCCTATAACTCAAGAATGTGGACGAAATTTGAACAAAAAATCAAAGCCTCAGCAACACCTTGGAGAAACTTGCATTTCTCGCTACAAACAAAAATCAACATTATCAACAGTTACCTCATACCGAAGTTCCTCTACCACTCGGACTTATGCCCAACCCCTTCCAAAATCCTTAAAAAAATTCAAGAAACCATACTCAAATTTCTCTCTGCGTCCAAACAAGAAGAAAAACTGAGTTTTGTTAACAAAAACCTAGCTATCAACAGTCGTGAAAAAGGAGCACTTGGTGTCCTTTGACCCTCAACAGTGATTCAGGCACAGCGACCTTTACGAGCATATAAACTTCTCCCACCAAACAAGAATTCATGGAAACTTGTCGCCACAAACACAAACTGCTTCTTTACAAAATGCCATTTCTTCCTCTAAGACCCTGATATTCTAAAACTCAAAAAACAACTCAACCCAAGGTGGACAACAACATTGCTTTCCTAGCTCTAGAAATCTTTCATCAGTACAGAGATAATTTGAACCTATATCTAAGGAGGCAGTGCTCAGCCAAAAAACAAAATGCAACAAAAAACATGCTCATCGAACTCACAAACAGATCAAAAGTCTGTATGCCACACCAGTTAAGGTACCCAAAATACAACAATGATAAACTCAGGTCAATCCTAAAAGCACTAGTACTAGCGAATCGTGTCGATGTGAGCCAGGACGCATTATAGCTGATATGTCCGTGCAAAGGTCAACATAAGCCTGAGATATCCGTAAGTTAAACATTAACCACACCATGTAAGTAAAAAAGGCCACAACCATTTTTATGGCTATGCCCGATCGAGCGAAGCGAGGGGGATGATGCGTCACCCCCACCGTCCCAAGAGTCGCGAGTGATTGATTAGCCTTGATTTTGGACTCGCAAACCACCTTTTGCCAATTTATGGTTTTCTATGTTTGCGCGGGCTTCGCCTGTGCAAACATAAAACCCTACATCTACGAATTGGGGTTTGTGAGTCCAAAGCTAGAGAGGCTAATTGCTTGCTCGGATTCAGGCGAACATGCCTTTTTGGAATCGTTTGTGGAGAAAAAACTAGTTTTCATACATGCAAACCGCTTTCAAAGCATACCCCAAGTTACAATCAATGTTTTAGGGTTTTATCGTTGCGCTTGTCCCTGGTTGGCCCTAAGGTAGCGTGGGCCAGCAGATTCCCTTTCAACGCATGGGGTGTCTTGGACCCCTGACTCAAAACATTCGCGAACATTTGTGAGAAATTTCACGAACGCTCTACTGAGAGGTTCTTGATTTTCGTTTCATATCGGACGACGTTAGCATTGTTGTTGTGTGTGTCGTACATTGCTTACGGTGACTCCTTGGCTCACGTCCATTCACGTGCAGATCCCTGAGACTGGCAACGGTGGCAGAAGACCGGCAGCCGGCAGCGACGGACGCCCAGAAGACTCTCATATATTTTTTAGATTCACCCTCCCCGTCGGAGGCGTGACGTCCCGGAGCGCCTGAGGTACTCCTGAAGAACAGTGTTGGTACCCCCGACGTGGAAGTTGGCCTCGGGCTCCCAAGAGTTGTACTACGCCGGGTACTCCTTCCACTGCACCAGGAACTCGCGCCGTCGTCCCCTCTAGCGGTCTGCAAGAATCTTCTCCACCTCAAACTCCTCACTTCCTTCAACCTGGACAGTAGGAGGTGGAGCTGTCTCGCGACCCTAGAAGAAGGTGTTGGGGTCACTACATGCACTAATCAGGGAGATGTGGAATACCGGATGGATGGTGTAGTGAGCCAGCAACTCCAGCTTGTATGATATAGCCGACTACTTCTCGAGAATGCGGAATGGACCCACCCATCGTGGCTTCAATTTGGGACTCCAATCTCCCATCAGCTGCAGGTTAGCAGAGTTCAGCATCACCTGATTGCCCACTTGGAACTCCTCCACAGAGCAATGCTTATCCACCTGCTGCTTTTGCTGCTTCTCTGCCTTCAACACTCGTTGTCGCACCACATCCCAAGTGGTGGCAAACCCTTCAGCAATCTGCTGCACAGCCGGAAGAGATGTTGCCATGGAAAAGGCGGCTGGGCTCAGTGGTTGGTGGCCATAGACCACCTCAAATGGTGAATTTCTTGTTGCTACTGACATTTCTGAGTTCTAGGCAAATTCTGCCACTCCGAGCTTCTCCTCCCAACCCTCTCCATCCGGTGGGACCATGCTCCGCACCAGTTGCTCCAAAGTCTGGTTCGTGCGCTTTGTCTGTCCATCGCTCTGTGGGTGGTATGCCGTGGTCAGCTGCACCCGCGTGCCCAGCTTCTCCATGAGATCTCTCCAGAATCGCGAAGTGAAGCGTGGATAGCGATCTGAGACCACCGAATGCGGGACTCCATGTAGCTTGATGACATGACTGAGGAGGAGTTGAGCTGTCCTAGCAGTTGTGATACTCTCAGGACATGAGATGAAGTGTGCCATCATGGAGAAGCGGTCCACCACCACCCACACTGTGTTGTTACCCTATTGCGTCAGAGGTAACCCGCCAATGAAGTCGAGCGAGATGTCTATCCATGTCCTCTCTGGTACAGGTAATAGTTGCACCTCCCCTGGTGGCTTGGTCCTCCACACCTTGATGCGTTGGCACACATCGCAGCTGCTCACAAACCTCTTCCAATCAGGTACCATTGACGACCACTAGTATTGACATACATACATCATGCATGTATCTTTTTGTGCGTCTTGTCGGCCGGTCGGCGGCCTCGGCCTCTTGCACGTCTTTTCTTCTCTTGTCTCTGTTTCCCCTTCCCTTTCCCCCGTAACGAACACCCTTAGATACACACTCCACAACATGGTTCTTCCTTTGTCTCCTCTCACTGCTCGGTCCTCTTGTAGCCGCCTGTTCCTTGCGACCATTGCTCCGTCCCTTAACCCGTGTAGCGCCATGCCTGAGCTCGGTCTTGCCGGTGCCGTGGCAGCTACGGCTGCTGCTAGAGACGCTCGTGCGGAGGCACCATTTGTCGATGCCTCCTCTCGTGCCCCCAGTCCTCCTGCCTCTGATGGCTCTGGTCTTGTCGACGAGTCCGCCATTCTCTCCCCTCAGTGTGCAGCAGCTGTGGCTGTAACTTCTGCTCTTGTCACTTTTCGTGCTCCTCCCCCTCCGCCCCCTCCCCCACAGCCCGCTCCTCCTCACGGTCCCCACGCTCTCCTCTCGACGGCCATTGTTGATGCTCTTGTGGCCCGTCCAGTTCTTGACCACTCCCGTGCCCTGCCTCCCCTTGGTGGTCTTGCGGTCCCCCCTCCCCATGCCGGCGTCGTCCGCGGATCTGCAAGAGTGGGTGGCGCCGTCGCTTTGGGTGCCATGGTCGCCCCCGATGGTGGTGCCCCTCGGGAGGTCGTTGCCGTCGCCGGCGGTGCCGTTTCTGGTGCCGTCGGTGAATTGGGCGGTGCAGGTGGTGGTGTTGTGGCTGGTGTCGGTGGTGTCGCTCTCCCTCCTAGTCTCACTGGCGGTGCTGCTGTAGCCGGTGGTGTAGCGGGTGGTGTTGCTGACGCCGGCGCTGCCATTGGTGGTGCTGGTGTTGCCGGCGGTGCCACTGCCACCGGCGGTGTGGTTGCTGCCGGAGGTGCCGTCCCCACTACAGGTGCTACGGCCGCTGTAGGCGCTGTTGCTAGTGACCCTCACGCTTCCCTTGCCCAAGAATGCCTCAACCTCCAAAAGACCAACCGGCTGACTCTGCTCATGCACTCCGATTGCTTTTGTACTGGTGTGAATCTCGTGCGCCAACGCCCCCGGAGATCCGTGTGGGGCATCCCGATCCGCACAATACTCCTGTGCCACCGCCTGGCAGCCACCGGTCGGAGTCGCGAGTGGCACCGCCCAAGCACGCGGCACCTGCACTCCTCCTGATGCAACTTGCTGTTGCAGAGCGTCCGGCTCTTGCCCTAGCGTAGATTTCGAAATCGATGACTTACATGTCTCAAGCCCTGCAACCTCCGCCTGACCGCTCTGAGCCTGCTGCACACACTCTCCCCAAAGTACGATAGACGTATCCCGATCCATACGGGACTCATGTGCCGTCGTTGTGCCTCCACCGGTCGGAGCTACGAGTGGCACCGCCCAAGGACGCCGTGTCTGCGCTCCTGCTGATGGAATCTGCTGCTGCAGAAGATCTAGATCCAGCCCGGATGTTGAAGTCGAGCTCGATGACACAGAAGTCTCCACCATGAACGCCATGTCGAGATTGGACTCCACGCCATGTGCTGTCACCGTATCATGTGAGTCTACCTGAGCTGACGCTCGGGCACCACGGTCCGGCACGAGTGCGGATCCTGTCACTACGGTCACATGAGGCAATGCGCGGTGACCACACTCCCCCTCAACAGGTACAGCAACGGAGGCCGAGGAGGTGGAGGATGTATCAAAACCGGCGCGAGCACAGCGTGCGGAGTGCTGACTCCGATTTCGCGGGGTCACTCGACTAAAATGATTGCATGAAGGCATGTCATCGTGAGGTGAGGTTGTAGTCGCAACAGAGTGGAGGATCAAAAAGATGGTAGCAGCCTGGGAGTCGCTAGCAGGTGGAGCTGAAGGTACACCATCCGATGAGGAAGGAGGAGAGGATGGAGGAGATGTGATCAAATAGGCCGTCGACAAACGAGTAGCAGCAGCACCCTAAGTGATGACGAGGTCACAAAGCCGCTGCACCGTCTGCCGCATGCTGTGGATCTCGGCAGATATGCTCGCCAGAGGTCCAGCTAGGGGATCTACCAACGCCGGCAGATCCGTATGCTGTGGAGGACGCAAGCTCGGACGAGGCCGTAGCCAAGGTGGATGCTAGCGGGGAGGGCGCGTCTAACAGCAATGCCAACCATGACGTCCATCACCACAGTAGTAACAGGCGAACGCGCAGGGCACCTGCTCAGATGTCCGCGCACTCATCTCGTGCGCTGGACGATGGATAGGTACGGAGGGCACCTACTCCTGGTGGTAAACACCAAGCCACGGGAGAGAATGAGGCCAGTAGGTATTATCACTCCTGGAGGTCACGGCGTCCAGGTCAGCAAACGTGACCACACGGGACGAGCTGCACTACCACAGCATGCCAGGAGACTACAGTCTGACTAACTGTGGCCACTAATGCTGCTGCCACTAATAGAGCCAAGACTGCTCCAAGACAAGAAGGGGTGGCGGTTGCAGGTGTGGCCGCTGTTGCAAGCGGTAGACGACCCAGCCCTCAGAGATGGTAAGACTCGAATCTGCCGTCGATCCTACGGGGTGAAGTGCGCGCACCAATCCATGGACCCTAGGAAGATGCCGGTCCAGGACGTGTTTCGAAGCGGAGAACGCCGCCGACGATCGTCCGCTGTCGGCTGAGAAGGCGAAAGTGCAAGCTCTCGCACAGCCGCCGCACTTTGTAGTCGTTGACACTCCACCGCCTGATGCTGCTATTGCCGCTATGAGAGCTACTGTTGCTACAGCGGTAGTAGTTGGAAGATCATCCTTTTTTTTGCAGTTTTTTTTTTCCGTTGCCCTCGGCCACCCCCTTTTTTCTCTTTTTCCGTCACCCTCCACCCCTCTTTTTCTAGTTCTCCCCTCTGCTCGCCTTCTTTCTTTTTCTCTTTTTTTTCACTCGCTTTCAAGCGTACCCCTTTTTCGTATTTTTTGTTTCTCCCCCCCCTTTCTCGATTGCCGCTAAGGTGGGAAAACAGAGAAAATAAGGAGGGGAGGGTTTTCGGCTTGTCCGGCCCTCCCTCCTGTGCACGCTCGCTCGCTCGCTCACTCGCTCGCTCGCTGAGCGAGCGAGTGAGCGAGTGGGTGTGGGGGGAGGAGGGAGGGAGGGGGGGGGTCATGTCCGCCCCTCTAACCCGGCCCCTCCGTCGGTCGGCCGACGGGGCCGACGGGGCCGAGGGGGCCCACGGGGCCAACGGACCCCCTCCGAAGGGCCCCTCGGAGGGGCTCGGCGAGGCCCTCCGAGGGGCCCCTTGAGAAGGGGAGGAAGGGAGGGGAGGGTGCGAACGGGACCGACAGGCCCCCTCAGAAGGCCCCCCCCTCAGAGGAGGGTTGCGAGGCCCTCCTCGCGGCGGCAGAAAAAGACGTAGCGGCAGGTGCAGCTGCTGCGGTTGCTACTGCTGCTACTATTGCTGCTTCTGCTGCTGCTACTACTTCTGCTGCTGCTGTTGCTCTACGCGGCAGCTGCTGCTGCTGCTTGCTGCTGCCGCCGCGGCTGTTGCTGCTGCTTGCTGATGCGGACGCTGCTGCTTGCTGTTGTCGTCGCTGCTGCTGCTGCTGCTGCACACTACTGCTGCTACCGCTACTGTAGTGGCTGTTGCTGCTGCAGTTGCTTTCACCGCTGCTACTGCTGCTGCTGCACGCTGTTGCTACTGTTGTTGTAGCGGCTGATGCGCTGCTGGAGCTGGTTTCGCCGCTGCTGCTGCTCTTGCTTTTGCTGTTGCCGCCGTAGTCGCTAGTGCTGCTATGCCCGGCTCATCGCTCCTGTGGCGTTCGCGTGCAGTCGCTTTGCGCTGCCTCACGCTGTTGCCGGCGTGGCGCCATGTGGTGTGTTCTCTTTGCGTTCCGCCCACTGCTGCCACTTCTGCTGCTCACACGCCCCCATGTGCTGTGATACCAAGTTAGATATATTTTAGGGCATGCAGGCCCATGCAAAAACGAACATGAGCTCTGTGTGTGACTGCGATGCAAGACGGCAAGAATTTGGCTAAGTCTGGAACGCTGATTATAAAAGAACAAGGAGGAGATACAAATGAGCTCCTAGCGGGCTGGGGGCGCCGGCAGCTAGCCGCACCGGGCCCCGTCACCCCCGCTGAGCCCAAACAAGTCAGTGGGGAGAACACACTGCGTACACGACAAACACAATAACGGTGGTCTCCTCGAGGCACCGGAACAGCTCTCCGAATGCCCGGGTCTCGACCACCGAGAAAAGAGGAGCAGTGCCAAAAAATCTCAGAATCAACGTCCAGACATCACACAAGGCTTTCTTAACATCGGAAGCGCTAGTACAGCCACCGGGTCTCCTCGTCGCACTGCTACAGTTCACCAGGTGCGCGGGTCTCAATCCACCGAGAAAACTCTCCTAGCTCACGACAAGCCCACAGGGCTACCGGAACACATCGACCGCGTCTCCCCGGCGCTGTCGTACGTGTTGGAGAAGTCTCGGGACACTCCGAAGGCCTGTCGTGTCGTCACGCTCTCCTCCACAATATACCCCCAATGTGGGTATATGGGTAATCCATCGGTGTCGGCCGTGACGGGCGTGTTGGTTACTGTCACGAACACACGCAAGTGCCCTCTTGTCTCCATTCACACACACATCTCACCACTGCAGGTGATTAATCTGGATTAAGGCTACATGGTGCAAGACTGTGGTGCAGCATGAAGAACACAGAGGATGTGCCTCCCTCAAGCTGCCAAGTTGTGGCTTCAGCACCAGTCTTGTCGCATGCCTTAGTTTAGTAATGCACTCATACTAAAAGGGGATACAACTTGTGGGAATGCATGCCTGTTAGTTGATTGCATGCTTGCATGTTCCTAGAGTGGTGAACCGGGTTGCTGATCCCTTGGGACCACACGTCNGGCATGTTCGCCTGTGGGTCATGGGGGAGTGTTGGTTATTGTCACGAACACACGCAAGTGCCCTCTTGTCTCCATTCACACACACATCTCACCACTGCAGGTGATTAATCTGGATTAAGGCTACATGGTGCAAGACTGTGGTGCAGCATGAAGAACACAGAGGATGTGCCTCCCTCAAGCTGCCAAGTTGTGGCTTCAGCACCAGTCTTGTCGCATGCCTTAGTTTAGTAATGCACTCATACTAAAAGGGGATACAACTTGTGGGAATGCATGCCTGTTAGTTGATTGCATGCTTGCATGTTCCTAGAGTGGTGAACCGGGTTGCTGATCCCTTGGGACCACACGTCCGGCTTGTGCCGAAGTGTGAGAAACTGCCTGGAGCTCGTTCGCTCCAGGGTCGGGTTCAATCCCTGGGTGGCGTCCGGGCCCCACTACGATAGCCTCGCGTGGGTGGCCCGGTCAACTGGCTCTCACCACCTCGCTCACACTCACTCTCGCTAATCTAGCTGTGACTCTATTTTTCTAAGTTGTGAGCGTTCCCCGATCCATGGCGTATTCTGTTGCTTGTCATCTACTTCCTTGCTAGCACAGCAACTGCGCCTACCTACTGGTATCAGAGCAGGAGGGCTCATGAACCTCATGCGCTAAGCGCCTGGTGATTCCCCACAAGCCACAGTGCGAGACAGCGGCGACCTAAGCAGCAGCAGCAGCAGCAGCGGCGGTCATTCTGTACAGCCGCTTGCATAACACTCGTGCATCTCAGCACAAGGTGTGGGCAGCTTAGGCAGCAGCAATAGCTGCCACTCTGAGCAGCTTCTCATATCGAGCGACGGGCAACCCCGCTCAAGCCACGGCATAGGGCCGTGGCGGACCAAGCAACAGCAGCAGCAGCGTAAGTGACGGTCTAACGTCACACTCGCAGATCTGAGCGCGAGACCGCAGCAGCTTGGACATCAGCAGCGGCCGCCACTGTGGGCAGCCGCTATCATCAACCGACTGGTGATTCCGAGGCTTGGGCCATGGCGGACCAAGCAACAACAGCAGCAGCGTAGGTGTCGGTCTAGACCGCCGCAGCTTGGACAGCAGCAGCAGCCGCTACTCTGGGGAGCCGCTGGCGTCGACGGACGGGGAACCGTAACCCGCCACAACATAAGGCCGTAGCGACCCAAGCAACAGCAGCAGCGGTCATGCCTTGCAGCCGCTTGGGCTCAGCCGCTTAGCCGCTTGGCACGAGAAGCAACTTAGGTAGCAGCCTGGGAAGCCGCAGCAACCGCCACTCTGTGCAACTGCTGCTCTCACAGCCGTGATCTCAGCCCCAATCCTGCAGAGGTGGCAGTCTGGGTAGCCGCAGCATCCGCCGCTCTGTGCAACCGCTGCTCTCACAGCCGTGATCTCAGCCCCAATCCTGCAGAGGTGGCAGTCTGGGTAGCCGCAGCATCCGCCGCTCTGTGCAACCGCTGCTCTCACAGCCGTGACCTTAGCCCCAACCCTGCAGCCAGACTTAAACCCAGCGTGCTCTCAGCCACCGCGGGCTGCCCCAAGGCAGCCCATCAATCTGTACACTGGCGTCTCCACCTGAGATCGAGCCAGCACCTCCGTCGTCAACAGTGGCTCAGGACGGTGCAAACACTGACGAGGAGCTTGCATACTACGAGGAGAGAGGGGAGAGAGAGGTGTGGTCGAGGGTGCGTCGCAGCAGTCCGGGATATCATCCCGGTGAAGACTACGATCCCGCTGATCACTACGCGTGGACGGACGCGAGGGACTACGCAACGCGCTGTCAATCAGCCAACGACGACACGCCAACGTCGCTGAACCATTCGACAACAGCACCACAAAACAGCCACCGACCTCTTCACTCTCTGGTAAGACCACCCATTTCCTATAGGACGCGACTGCAACACCGCCGTTCTGTTCCTCGTGGTGCAACTCCACCTGCTGTAGCGGCAGCATCTGAGGCCTCCGCTCCGCGTTGTGCTGCATCCCCAACCACATCTGCTGCAGAGCCCATTCCGTCCCTTGACATTCTCTCAGCATTGCTGGCTATCCTTTCGTCCAGCGCTGCCGTTGCCACTACCCTTGCAGCCACAGCACGTGCCTCACGTGCACCAGCCAGCACTGCTACAGGTCGAGCCGTTGACGCATATACTACAGCGGTTGACCAGGGACCCTTGGCGGCCTCTGCGGTCAACATAGCCACTCAGGTAGCTGCAGCAGCAGACGCAATTGCATCCGCCGCAGCCTCAGCAACTACAGCACTCTCCAATGTAGTTGGCTCTGTTGACATCTCCACAACACAGGCAGTCTCTGTGTCATCCACATCATCATCAGTCACTCGGCATCTACAACTGTTGATTTTGATCGCTGCTGTCGTCGTCGCTCTGTCAGGTGCAGCTCTGACAGGTGTAGCCTGCCTCGTCGTCACCACATCGTCCTTTGTCGTAGCCGTCTCCTCCTCAGCTGCTACAGCACTGCCACCACTGTTCTCTCTGCACCGCAGTGCGTGGTGAGCCTGCCTTTCTTGTTTCTCCGCACTCTTTGCCTTCCCTGTGTTGGCGTGTTCGTGCGTTCAGGTTGTTGCCTTGCAGCGCACTTTCAACACCGATCTTTTAATTCCCACGCCCACTCGGGCAAGGGAAACTCTGCCAAAATTTTTTCGGCAGCGTCACGTCGCTGGCACAATGCCAGTTGACGATGACCAATACACAGCGCTGCAGGCTGAGCTTCAGCGTGAGCGCACTGCATTACAGGCAGCTCTCAGTGCTCAGCGGGCTGCTGAGGAAAAACTTAAGGCTGAGCAGGCTGATCAAGAGACATTCGCCGACCACATTGCTGACTTGGTTCTGAATCGCCTGCAGCCAACACTACGCAGCACTCAGTCCGCTAGCATTGCTGCCGCTTTTTCCACTTCTCCCGCTTCCGCTTCCACTACCGCTGGCACATCTACCTCTGATCCACTTGCAGTCGCCGCAGCTGCTGGCGCTGCTGCAGCCAAAGCGCTTGCCTCAACAGTGCAATGCAAGCCTGACTTTGATTCCACTCCACCTCACTTCACACCCAGTCTCACCTTTCACTCTTGGGAGGTTCGTTTTAGTGCCTGGGCGCAAGGAGAACAACTCTGGGAATACTACCATGCACCAAATCCCTCTGCTGCACCACCTTTTGTGCCTATCGATTCTGAGTCAGCGCGAGCAGTCCGAGCCCTCATTCGCGCTGGACCAGACGATCTCACTGATGAGATTGGATCATACAATGCTGACACTGCACGCCACACTCCCGCTGACCCGGTCGGGGCTTATGCCCTGATCAAGCAGCGTACGACAGTCACTGGTCACGCGGCACAGAGCGTCCTCACCGTCCAGTTCAACACGCTCTCCATGCGTGCTGACGAGACTGCTGACGCCTATTGGGCTCGCAGTCTGCGCCTGCTGCGTGACCTCGGCAAAGCCGCCCCAGGCCAACTCCCCGCTGTCCTCTCCATCGTCAACGGTCTCATCCCTGAACTCAGCGACATCTTTCGCGAAGTGAAGGCCACAGAGTTGGAGCGTCTGGCGGCAATGCCTGTTCCCGTTGACGCACCCCCTGGGATTGGGGCTTTGTGGGAGTTCACCTCCCAGCGCCTCACTGACTGGTGGAGCTCCTTGCAGAACAAACGCATCCACCGTGCAGCTGTTGCAGCAGCGACCACCGCACTTCTCTCCTCCTCTACCTCATCAGCCTCCAGCTTATCCTCCGTCTCCACCTTCACTACCACCGCCACTTCCCTTGCTTCCCAAGGAAGTGGGCGTGGTGGAGGCGGCAACAAAGGTAAAGGCAGAGGAGGTGGCTCTGGCGGTGGAGGACAGGGGAAAGGGGGAAAAGGCCGCGGTTCTGATAGCACAGCATCTCACTCCTCCTCCTCCAGCACTGTCACTTGCTGGAACTGTGGCGCCGCTGGTCATGCAGCGCCCAAGTGCCCTGAACCACCAGATGATGCACGCCTGGCCTCAGCCATGCGTGCTCACTGGGCACGCTCTTCAGGGTCAGGTGGAGGCTCTGCCCGCTCCTCCACCTCCGCGGGGTCCAGTCGTAGCTCCACGCACACGTCTTCACCATCCCCTGCAGCAGCTGCCTATAGCACTGTCCTCTCTGCACCTTCTCCACCTACACCCTGGCATTGGCCCCCGGGATTTGGAGGTCCTGTCTACTTCGGGCCTCCATCCGGCTTCTACTCACCTCCACCATGGGCGTCCCGCACTCCTGGTCCCCAGCCACACACTTCCACCGCACTCATCACCGGACCCCCTGACGACGAGCGCCAGTTGGACTCTGCGCTCTCTCACGCCATCCACCAGCGTCACCTCCGTGATCAGGGAGGTGAGAGTGTACATTCAGTCGAGGAGGGCCTTGCGTGTGCTGTTGACTTGTCTCTTCGTGGACCCCCCTCCGGTCATGTTCAGGGGTGTCCCCTAGATGATGTCCCATGGATTGAGGATTGGAAGTCGTACAGTCTCCCTCGTTGCCTTGCTGCTTGTGGCCAGCATCTCTTTCCACGTTCTGCCATCGCTGCTGTGAGTCGTGACCCTGTGTCTGTCCGTATGACGGGTGGCTTCTGGATCCTTGATTCAGGAGCCACCCACCATATGACTTCCTGTCGTTCAGCGTTTGTGTCGTTGGGTCCTGTTGGTTCTGTTCGCTTTGTGCGCACTGGCTCTGGCCACCTTCTCCCTGTACAGGGGATCGGTGTCGTTCGCTTCGTTGGCCCTGGGGGGGAGCTCTTCCTCCCTGACGTTCTCTATGTGCCTGCTCTTGAGCTCAGTCTGCTGTCTGTTACGACTCTCGATGACCAGGGCATGGACTTCTCATCCAGCCGTGGTGTTGCCTCTGTCATGCATCGCAGCACTGGTCGTGTCTTACTGCGAGGCACTCGCTGTGACCGTCTGTTACGCGTACCCTCGTTTGCACCTCATCCCTCCACGACTGCTCTTGTTCATGTGGCCCGTTCCCTCACTCCTGCACATGCACAGTTGCTCCATCGTCGTCTCTGTCACATTCACACTGCTGCCATTGACAGTCTGCTTCGGGACATGCCTGCAAATGGCCTTGATGCCGACACGTTCCCTGCACCCTGCCCCACTGACTGTCTCGACTGTGCTCAAGGCAAAATGCATCGCTCCCCATTCTCCACTTCTGAGTCTCGCACGTCTCACCCACTTGATCTCCTACACGCTGATGTCATGGGACCCCTTGCCCATGACGCCCTTGGGGGTGTCGGACGTTATGTCCTCTGTCTCACAGACGATTTCTCTCGAATGCGCTGGGTTTTTGCCCTTCGGCAAAAGAGTGACGTCTGCTCCACCCTTGAGTCCTGGCTGCCACAGGCCGAACTGGCCTGTGGCCGCCGGCTCAAAGTCTTTCGCTGTGACCGCGGGGGCGAGTTCATGGGTCCCACCGCTCGATTCCTCACCTCTCGTGGGGTGTGTATGGAGCCCTCGGCACCTTACACACCCCAGCAGAACGGTGTCTCGGAACGCTGGAATCGCACCCTCGCTGATGGAGTTCGTACTCTCCTCAGCGAGTCCTCACTCTCGTCCGTCTTTTCATT
>SZWC01002842.1:144335-151835 GCA_023375785.1 Penium margaritaceum | reverse complement strand
GCGGACGCTGCAGCCGGCGCCAATCTAGACGAAGCCCTCACGGCCGCCAACCGGCTCGACCTGCTTCTGCGGAGAGAGGGGAAGGCGGGGGAGGCGGAGGCTGCCGCATTGCACCTCGCGCGGAACGCCTCACTGCAAACGACAGCTGAAGAGGAGCAGGCGGCTGTAGCGGTGGCTGCCGCGGCGAGGGACACCATTGGTCGGAGGAGTGTGCTGAAAACGTGGGACGATTTCGAATGAGCCTCCCTCCACCCTTTCCGCCAGGGCTCCGTCCAAAGTTAGTGCCGCGTTGCTGCATTGGTTCGTACGACGAGCGCGGTTTTCACAAAAAAAAAATGTTCAGAGAAACATATGTTTGTTGTTGGAGACCGACCAACTCCATATAGCATTGGTGACGGGAAGAACTCAACACAAGATCATGATGGCATTTCACTGAGAATGGTCCTGCTTCAGTCCCACGCAATCCCAGTATGTGTGCGATGGCAAGCATTGGCGGAGATTGAGGCCCAAGTATTCCTTTGCATATGGTCCTTTGAGCCTGTTGGCAGCCACATCAGTCCACTTCCACCTCACAGAAATGTTTCAGATAAGCAACACTTGATTTTTTTTTTTTCTCTTGGGTTCCTTCCATCTGCCATGCGGGCAGGTGGGAGGAAAACCTGTGCATGCTGGTCATTGCTGTTGCTGAAAGTAACGAACGCATAGGGAGTGTCAGTGATGGTCGCCATCCGCAAGAAGGCCAATGCAAATGGCGTGCAACCTTGATGGCACCGTGGAGACAAAGAACGAGTCAAGCCGCGAGGTCTTGTAGGGATCTGAGGGGCCCTTCCCCTCCTCCCCATTCCATCTCCCTATGTAAGAACATGAACAATAAGCCTGTGCACGAGAGAGGATGGAGCTGTCGTAAAGGCTGTGCCTTACAGAAGCCGAGAATCCTGCTTGAGGCTCTCCTGGCCGGCTTCGGCAAGCACACTCAGTTCAGCTCCCACTGAAATTTGCAGCTGCAGATTGTTCACATTGAGGACCCTGTGTGTGGTAATTGGGCTCAATGGTTGGATCTCTCCTGTCCATGATCAAGGGCCATGGGCCAAAAACAAGACTAACATGCTTTGGCTCCTTGACATTGGAGCCTGAGCAGTGCTTGCAGGGCCCACGCCTGACAGGAAATGTCGTGAGGCGCGCCTTCCGTGCCTTGGACGCCTTAGAAATGATTAAGGTGCACCCTGGAAACGTTTTCATGGACGCCCTAACAGTGACGTGTACCGATGGAGGGACGATGTTGCAGGTGGCTGATGGGAGTTTTCGGTGACTAATTTGACTCGTTCCCAGTGGAGGGGTTGCGAACAAATGGCCCTAGTGGCCCTCGACGAGCCCTTTTCAATAAGTAACAGTTTGACGTTGGGACAGGGACGTGTTGGGAAACATCAGAGTGCATGTCCTTTTTCCTTTGTTGATATATTAATGGAAAGACGTCCATCAATGACTAAATCCATTGATTTCAATTGTTTCAACCCTTTTGTATAGTAGGGCACAGGTTCAACGATACACTTGGAGGCAACCCATGTTATCTTGGTCTCCAAAATACATCGGTTTGTAGTGCGGACCCTCGATCAGTACAGGACCCTGCGGATCCTGTACCACGTGTGAGCGTTCGATGTGAGCGTTCGATGTGAGCGTTCGTTGAACGTCTACGTTGAACGTTGTTTATTGTGAGGGTTGATGTGACACTCAACTCCGTCATTTGTTTTAGCAGAGATGGTGGGGGGGGGGGGATAGCGGCAGGACAGCGGAGTGATGCAACACATGGATCTGCTGATTTTTTTTTGGAACAAGGATATTAATTTATAGAAATGGAGAGCACGCAAGCCGCCCCTGCACCCGCACATCTACGGGGTATAAAAAGTGTCGTCGCCACCAACGGCACATGAACGGTGGGAATGTGACAGAAATAGAAAGGGTTAGCTAGGTACCGGCAAAGACCCGTTCAACCGAACACAGAGCGGATAGCCCAAGGGCAAGGGCCAGCCCCACACCATGTAACAGCGGAAGATCCTCTCCCTCCGGGCGGTCATCCACCGCCGCGCAACGCACGACACTGTAGAAACGGATGGCCGTACACTGGCTGAGCACACCAGCGATGGAAACCCGCTGTGCCACAATAGCCACAGCACGCTGGGCCAAGCGCTCGAATACCTCTGCAGAGCACCGTCGTGGCCCCCGTGCCAGGCAGATCCTGGCGAGGCTGGCCAGGAAAGACCAGAAGTGGTCACCCATGCCGCCCAAGGTCTCCCATGCAAGAGGGCGCATGTGGCGTCCCGGCCGAGCCTTCGGGCGATACCGCTCCATCTTGCCCCTCTCAGCCTCGACTGCCACGCCTGGCCCAGATGCCCTGTCCCCCTGGGGATCCACCGTAGTCATGTCAAGGACCCAGGTCAAGCCTGACTCAGGGTCCGACAACGTTAGGTCCGGTCGCGGCTCACCCTGCGCCCCATCTGCCTGGCGGGGCACGCCCCCGCTCTCAACGGTGAATGAAAGCCGGTGCTCACGGAAGATGTCGGCAAGCTCGTCCCTGATGGCGTTATGGACACGCTGGATGGCTCCATCAACCCATCGTCTCCTGGTCACCGCGCCCGGGTCCAGCCCATCAAGGCCCACCTGCTCCAGATGGTGAAGTGGAAGGCCCAGCCACAGCTGGGCATGAAGACGAAAGTCTGCAGGGCAAGGTACGTCCGATCCTGTTGGCCGGGTGGAGTCGCCTGCAACCAGAGGGCACTGCCCCTCGTCGCCGTCGCCCAACAACGCTAATGGGCGTGGCGCTCGCAGCCACGCCGATGGGGGCACGCCTCCGGGCCCCCCTGTGCGCACCCACACCGTCTCAGCGCTAGCTGCCCGCAAGCTGCAATCCACCCCTCCCGCCAAAACGAGTACCACTGTCTGCACATCCGCTGGTACAGCCCCGGCTCAACGCCCTGCTGCAGCACCCCCCGGGAAGGTAGCGTCTCAAACACCGGCCTGGGCAGCTCCTCCTCCACTAGGCCCCACCCCAATGCCAAGTGCTCTAGCGCACCATCCGCTGGAAGGAAGGGGGTGAACTCGCTAGTCAGAGCCGGCAGAAGACTCCCGTCGAGCAGGCGTAGGCCAAGGGGGGCCCGGTCTCTCGCCCCCAACAAGCCTGCCCCTCCGGCGGCGAATGGCAACTGCAGCTGCCATCGAGCCAATCGCTGCAGCTCAAAGGCTACCGACCCCACCTCCTGGGCCTCTGCAATCTGTAAGAGGCGGAGTACCGACTCCCAGATGGCCTGATCGAAGCAGTGTAGAATCTCCAGCCAATGCTCCTCAGGCGGGAGCGCCCGCACACAGAAATCCACGCGGGGGATGATGCATAGTCGGAGCAGAGTCATAGCCGCCTACACCTCCTCCATCCGGCTCACCTGCGGCAGACCCCGCAGCTGCTCCTGGAGCCATCCCTGCTCCCAAGCTGCCCGGAAAGCTGCATCTCCCACTGGACAGCCTAGTAGGACCACTCCATCCTGTCAACAAGGAAGCCTGGAGAGCACCTGAGGCACCTCCTCCTCCGATCGCCGCAGTAGTAGGCACTTCCGTGGCTGGATGTGTAGGCCACGCAGTGCCGCTGCCGCGACCATGGAGGAGAAGGCTGCGGCCAAGGGCTGTGGTGGGGCGGTCACTGTCGCATCGTCATGATAGGCACCCACATGGCCTCGACGCTCCCCCTAAGCCAGCGTCAGCACCTTGGACCCCGCCTCGAGCACCGGGGCAAGAGCTAGGTCGAACAAGGCTGTGCCCAAGGGATCTCCCTGGCGCACCCCCCGAGCACTCTCCAGCACCGCCGGTGAGCTGACACCGAAGAAGACAAGCTGCGTCGGGATGGTGTAGAACTGTCGCAGGAACGGGATCCACGTACCTAGACCCCGATCTCGCACCGCCTCAAACACCGCCACTCGCTCCACCTCGTTAAAGGCATTACGGACATCGAGCCGAAGCAGCCAGAAGTCAGGGTTTGCCGAGAGGATGGCACGCACCCCGCGAACCAGCACCCCCGCCCCCTCCGACACTCCCACGCCGAACTGATGAGGCCGCAGTGCTCGGTGCAAGCGGGTCCTGTCCCGAAGGAGGAGTCGGCCAGTGAGCCGGACCCACACCTCACCAACCGCCAGCAGACAGACCCCTTCTGCCTCTATAGCTCCCTTCAGGATAGGGATGAGTCTGCTCCGACCCACACACGTCGCTGCCTCTGTCGGCATGGTACCGTCTAATATAGCTCGTATGATCCCTCCCACACCCTCCGTGCACACCGGTGAGTCTAAAGCAAGGTCACGAAGCAGGTCCGTGGTGAGGCCAAGGGGACCCGCCGCGGAACCGCGAGGCGCGTGCCGCAGCGCCTCCTCCATCATCTCCTCTGTCACCCCAGCCGCCCCACCACCTGGTGTCTAGAAGGAGTGGACACATGCAGGGATGGGCACAGCCACGGGCGGGTGACGCTCTCGGAGAGCAGCCAACGTCGCGGCCATCCCTGCTGCTGGTGGACGTCCCTCAAACTGCTGCATCGCCCTCGATAATGCCCCGGCGTGCACCATACTGGCCTTGCACTCGCGTGCTCTCGCCCCCTCATCACCCTGCGCTGCCACCGCCTGTCGCGTGAGTGGGCGGGCCGCCACCCAAGCCCACTGCGCGGGGCGCACCGAGGCACGGGCCTCGTCCAGCAGCCCAGCCCAGTCGCCTGCCTCAAAACGGGCGCAGCGCTCAAGGATGACGCTGTCGACAGAACGAAGGTCAGGGTAAGCCTGACCGCGTCCACCACTCCGTCGTCCGCGCCAGAGCGGTCTGTGTGGGGCTGTAGAATAGGCGGGGTCCCCAAATTGCTCCTCGAAAGAAGGCACTCGACACAGCAGCACCTGGAAGTGGAGGAGCATCCACCTGCTGCAAAGGGCCGCGGGCGAAAGGTCAGGCTGAAGAACCCAGGAGTAGCAGCGCTGGAGGAGATGGCCTACCCGGCGGCGGGCCTCGCCATAGAGTCGCGCCAGCACCGACGGAGCCTGTAGCATCCTCTCAAATTTGCCCCCCACCAGCTGGACCGCACCCCCCAGCCGCTCCCATGTGAAGCCCTCTAGGGCCTCCCATGTTGTGGTGATATCCAGTATCAGCTGTGCCGGTCCCCCCTCCCGGGGCGGCATAAGGCCCTCCACCCCCTGTAGCACTAGCTCCTGTGTCACCAGGATGGCCTCCCCCCTGAGTGTGACAACCACCTCCGGGACCCCCTGACACTGTCGACGGCCTGGTGTTGGTAGGTACTGGCCCATCTTGGAGAGGAAGTCTGCCACACTGTTGAGTTCCCGACCCAACCAGTGCCACTGAATCGGCCCAAGGCCTTGGGCCGCGGCACGCGCCTCGTCGCGCCGACGACAGAGTCGCTCCAGCGTGACCCTAGCCGTGCCCTGCATCTGGGTAATGACCAGCCGAGAGTCCCCCACGACAACCAAACCCTAGAGATGTCGCTGGTGGGCCAAGGCCAAGCCTGCTGTCAAGGCCGCGTACTCGGCGTCGTTGTTTGTTGCTTCTCCTTCCAGTCTGAGCCAGGTGGAGGAGAGAGGGACACCGTTTGGGTGAAAGAGCACCGCCCCCGCACCCCCCACTCGCTCTCCGGATACCTCCGCCGCCCTGTCGAAGAAGAGCCAGTGGAAGTGGGTGGTGGAAGCGGCGGAAGGACCAAGGAGCAGCGGGCGAGGTGACGTGAGTAGGGGGATATGAGGGACAGGGCACGGGGAAAGGACCTGCGGGCGAGGTGACGCGAGTAGAGGGGCTGGGGAGTGCGGGGAGAGGAGAAGCATGTCTAGGGCGCCATGGTCGAGGACCATGGCGCCTGCTGTCAAGGCTCCAGAATCGGGCAGTGACGGTGGGTGCCAGCGAGCAGCCAGTCAGCGCTGTATGAGGGGCCTCACCGACTGCCAGGACTGGAGCCTGCTGCACACGTACGACAGAGGGACCAGGTCCCCGACTGCCGACAGGCCAAGTCCTCCTAGGCGCACCAGGAGGCGCGCCTGGATCTCGGCATGCTCCACCGCCCTCCTCTCCCGCACCCCCTGCACCTCCTCCAGTCGCAGCATACGTCGCAAGCACGCACCCACCCTCTCGTCGAACCGCTCCAGGCACTCCCTCCACCACTCCGAGGGCGGTGTCAGGCGAGTCGCGTGCTGAAGCCGACGTGTAGTGCACTCCCTGAGAATACCAAAGGCCGCCTACAGGGCCGACAGCTTCGCCAGCCCCTCCAGTGTGCTCTCTACCGCCTGCACAGTCTCCTCTAGTCGCTCCCGACAGAACCGCTCACTCCCGAGTGGGGCTCCCAGCACCACCATCCCCTCCGTCGTCCTGGCCATGTCCACCAGCCCCGCAGGCGCCGGTCCCGCCCTCGCGGGCAGGAACAGCTGGCACTTACGGGGCTGTACCTCCATCCCCAGTGCTCCCAGGCCCACCGTGAGTGTCCCGTATGCCGCCGCCAGGGACTCTGGTGGGCCCTGCAGGTAGGTGTCGTCGAGGTAGGCGATGACTCGTCCCGTGTCACCCATGGCCATCTGCGCTGCCTCCAGTGCATCCTGCTGGGCCAACGAGTAAAGGAGCGGGCTGATTGGGTTCTGGGTTCCCAACCCAGGACTCCTCCGCCCACGCCTCGAGAATGCCCGACGAGAAAGCCCCCATAGCGGCATTATGGTTGGCCGCATCCTCCCCCCGTGACGCTGCCTCTGCCGCTGCCTGGCGGGCCAGGTCTGTCGCCTGTTCAAGGGACGCAAAAGCTGTAGATGTCGTCGTATGGAGCTGTGTTCAACTCCGACTCCGACTTGATCTGTCCGACACCGCGTCGGCAGTGTCGGCCAAGTCGGACAGCGTCGGTAGTCGCCGACGCTGGCGGACCAAAAGAGGGCACACACGTGCGGCGAGCAGCAGGAGTCGAACTGGGTCGTGGATTTTTTTTTGCGCACTCCCCTGTATTTATCGTCGTACAACGTCGATGGCCGCTGCCCCGTCCTCACCCATGTTCTTTCTATTTTTGTCATCTTGTGGTTTGCGACGTTTGTGCTGTTGTACTGGGTTTGCGATTTGTTTTGTGAAACCTTATGCAGTTACGTGCACAGGTAATCCGTTGGACGTCCCCGCGTATTGCATCGTGCGTCCGGACATCAACGCTGCGCAGGACGCCCAGCACTAACGATCATCGGTAGCGTTCGCGCAACGGACGTCCGGTCCTACGTGTCCTACCATGGGCGCCTTTAGCGATAAGGCGCGACTCCACCGCCCAACCCATCGTTGATGTGCGAACGGTCGTGCGCTTCACGAAGGACGCACTACAATACCCCCCCTCGTTTTGTGTTCGTCATTCGACATATTGAGTTCAACCCCCCTGGGTTGAACCATCACCCACGCCACGCCACCATGACCACCTCTGCTGACGCCGCTCGTACCTTGACGAAGTTCTGCGAGCCCTACCCA
>SZWC01002842.1:95162-120862 GCA_023375785.1 Penium margaritaceum | reverse complement strand
GTGGGGGGGGTGGGGGGGGTGGGGGGGGTGGGGGGATGAGGTTGGTGTCGTTCTTTTATGGTCCATGGCCACTGCTATGGATTAACGGACAGATTGGGCATGCACTGCTCCCTTAGAGTAAGTCCCCCAAACCTTGTTTGTGGTGCAAGTTCAAGCAAGACACCAGAAGTGTAGCGCAATGGATAGCATGTTGGACTTAGGGACAACAGGTCTTACGATTGAGTTTTGATGTGCGCAGGAAGGTTTTTGACCTTCCTTCACAGGGGAATTTTCTTAGACATTTTTCCATGCATGAGGAGGATGTGCTACTTGGCGGTCAGTGGATGCGCCAATTGACGAGCTGGTGAGGTGGTATGGAGTGGCCACTCCAAAAGTGCCACAACCCACACACCTCAGACGCCAGGTTTAGGACTATATGTACGAGGCTCATTCCTCATTCTAATTACACAATCTGACCTTAGATGCTCCTCACGGAGTTTTCCAACTAAGGAACTGTATAAAGAACACACTAGTTATTCTGAACCCCAGGTTTTAGTCTTTGACTAGCACCTTGCACAAAAGTGACCAAGTGTTAAGTGAACACAGTTGCTACCAAGTGATTGCCTAAGAGGTGCTCAGTGTGAAACCGTGATCTTGAGGGTGATATCTTCTCCTAGCTGAAATGCTAGGAGAAACGGCAGGTGCTATTGTGTCAGCCCTGTTTTTTAGTCCATTTGCCTCAGGCCGGTTGACAAAAGGTTATGGGCCCACACTGACCAGTTCTAAGGCACGCTTCACTCAACTTTGGTATGCTCTCTCCAGGTACGCACGTCAGATCCATCAGCTCCACCAGCTCCATCTGCTTCATCAGCTCCAACGGCTGGGCTTGCACTCAACACACAGAGACCAAGGACAAGCTCTGCCCTTGGAGGCACGACCCTTGGGTCCTAACCAGGACAAGCTCTGCCCTTCGAGGCAAGATTCTGGGTGTGCTGGTGTGAATGGTCTTCCCTGTCTGTAGGTAGACATCAACTAAAAGAGTAAGCAACGAAACTGAACCTTTAAACTGGTAGCAGGCATCAGCTAACATCAGCCTACATCGGCCTCAACGTAGCAGAGACGTAGATTGGAGAGAAGGGCAGCTAAAATGGCTGGCCCATTAGGAGCAGTGGGGGCTGCCGTAGGGCAGTCCTCAAACACAATAGAGGTTACCGCACGGCAGTCCTCAAACTCAACAGTGGCTATCACAGGGCAGACCACAGGAGCAACCGCGTTTGCCACCGTACTGCCGCAAGGTCTTAATTCTTTGGGAGGAATCCCTGTCTTCGAGGGAAATAACTTCCCGCTCTGGAGATGGCAGTTCGAACTGGCAATGAAAGTGCGTGGATTCATCAAGCTTCTGAAAGGAGAAGAGCAGGTTCCCGCGGTGGGCTCACCAAAGCACGAGACATGGACTGTACGAAATGATATTATCATGTCACTCCTCAGCAACGCGGTGGCCAACAAGTATGTTCCTGTCATTGCGGGGTTCACACTGGCTTCGGATGCTTATGCCAAGCTCAAGCGTGTGCACCAATCCACCTCCCTCGCAAATACATTATTCATCCTACAACGTCTGATCATCATGCGGGTGAATGAGGGCGAATCAATCCCCGACTTCCTACAATAGTTTGAAGGACTCCTTGGCGAGGCTCGCCAGATGAACTGGGACCTTGACAAAAGTATGCAAGTCATGATACTCCTCATGGAGCTACCGGAGAGCTGGAGCCCAATGATCACTATCATGGGCGGTTAGAAAGAGGATGACCTAGCGTACACGGCAGTGTACGAGTACGTGTGGAACGAGACCATGCCCCGTAGCGGAAGTGAGGTTAACTTCTCAGCCTACGCCGCACGCTACGGTGTCCACAGGAGCAAAGGGTCAGCCTCTGGTCAGAAAGGTGCTAGCGGAAGCGATGGCGGTGGAGGCAACAATGGCGGCAAGGCTCCCAAGCGACAGGGCAACTGCCGCAACTGTGGCAAACCTGGGCACTGGACAAGAGAGTGCATGCCGCCAAAGAAGGAAGACGGCGGAAACGGTGGGAACAAAGGCAGCCAAAAAGGTGGCAAAGAAGCCACGAACATGATGGCACAGAGCACACCTCGCGCAAAAGGAGCGGCACTGCTCAGGCCACGAGCCTTCGGGCTCGACTCCGGCACTGACCATCACTCTAGCAACGACCAGGCTGGATTTTTCTTCATCGGCCCCACCGAGAGGCGGTTCATATGCGCAAATAGTAGCGTTGTGAATGCAAAGGGCGTGGGAGACAAGCTGGTGAGCATCAGCCTCAATGGTGCGAAGAAGGATCTACGGCTATGTGACGTGGTCTACATGCCCTCGTTTGCGGCAAACCTCTTGTCCGTGTCAAAAATAATGGACAAGGACATGACTGTGGTTTTCACGGAGAAAAAGGCAGTCGTCCTCAAGAACGAAGACATAGGGGTCAACAAAGACCTCGTAGCACTGGTTCAACGGGTCGACAGGCTCTATGTGTTGCAGACAACCGCGGCATATAGCTCTGAAGATGAAGGGTCATGCAGGTGCGGCAAAGGCAGTGGTCTCGGTACCAACGCATGAGAACACACCAACGTCAACGCAGAATGTGCCCTCTACCACCGAGGACGAAGATGCTCAACTGTGGCATAGACGCTTTGGGCACATTGCAAAGAGCACACTCCAAGTAATGCAGCAACAGCAGGTTGTCCGCGGCATGGAGGGGTGCACGAAGGATGCGACTAGGTGTGGTAACTTGTGTGAACCTTGCTTCCAAGGCAAGACCAAAAGAAAGCGCTTTGAGCACAACGGTCACCGCGCAGAAGCAACCCTTGACCTGATTCACACCGACATGTGCGGACCCTTTTGCACGGCGTCAAACGGTGGCAGCAAGTATATTCTGACCTTGGTCGACGACCACAGCCGCAAGGTGTGGATCTACTTCCTCAAAACCAAGGGAGAGGTCAGAAGGAAGTTGTAGGAGTTTGTCGCCATGGTGGAGCGGCAGACTGGAAAGAAGGTGAAGGCAATGCGAAGCGACAACAGCGGAGAGTATGAGGCATGCAATGGTTGGTAGCGGCGACACAGGACCAACCACCAGCCCACAACTCCCTACACAATACAAAGCAATGGTGTGGCCGAGCGGATGAATCTGACCATCCTCGGCATGGTGCGCAGCATGCTCTTTGTTGCAAAACTCTCACCCCGCTTCTGGGCAGAAGCGGCAAGAACGACATGCTACATTGTCAGCCTGACTCCTGCAACTGCATTGGGCAGGTGCGGCAAGAAAAGGGGCAAGCAACAGATGATGCCACAGGAAGTATGGTCAGGGAAGAAGCCGGACGCATCACACCTCAAAGTCTTTGGCTACACCGCATGGGCAAAGGTGCAGGTGCAAGAAAGTGGCGGCAAGCCGGATGCAAGAGCGCGAAAGTGCGTGATGGTGGACTATGAGACAGCCCACAAGACCTACCGCCTGTGGGACCTGGCAGCAAGAAGACTCATCACCAGCCGGGACGTGACCTCTTACGAGAGGAAACCAGGCAATGAAGAGATTCTGGATCCCACACAAGCTCCAAAACATGGAGAGTGGTTGGTGCTCCTGGAGTTAGCAGACCAAGCTCCCAAAAACTGGCAAGTTGTGCTAGTAAGGCACGCCGTGGAGAAGAGTGGAGTGGCAGGGAGAGCGGTTGCGCAGGCTGACGCAGCGACCAGCTCCGACACAGATTCGGAGACGTCCGAGGTCTCTGAAACCAGCTCGGAGGCAAAGCAAAGCAAAGCAAAGACGAGGCGCTAGCAATGTAGCAATGTCGCAGCAAACGGCAGCGAAAACAAACACCAAAGTACGACGCTGACATTGGAAGCTGGACCGGACTGAGCTGGTCATGTTTGGTTTAGGGAGAGCCGCTCACTGTGGCTGAGGCGCTAGCAAGGCCGGATGCGGCCAAGTGGAAGGAGGCGGTGGACAGCGAGCTCGCGTCCATCGAAGAAAATGGCACATGGGTACTGGTGGACAGACCCACTAACGCTCACATGATGGGCTCAAAGTGGGTGCTTAGGCTGAAGCAAAAGCAGGATGATAGCATCGACAAGTTCAAGGCAAGGGTCGTGGCAAAAGGATTCTCACAGCGTGTGGGGTCTGAGTACGATGAGACCTTTGCATCGGTCATCACGTTTGCCTCCGTCAGGTCCCTGCTCGCCGTCGCCGCCGCTAAAGGCCTTGAGATCCACCAGATGGATGTGAAGACAGCTTTCTTTTATGGTAAGCTCGACAAGGAGGTGTTAATGGAGGTACCGGAAGGTGTCAAAGCACCTAAAGGTAAGGTGTGCTAGCTGGTGAAGGCGTTGTACGGGCTGAAACAGGACCCACGATTCTGGTACAAGGAGATGGATAGCTTCATGGCTGAGATCTCCTTCACGCACTGCAAGAATGACCCCAGCATCTATGTGCGAGAAGACGAACGTGGCTTGCTGCTTGTGGCGTTGTACGTGGACGATCTAATCATGTGTTCTTCCTCGCAGGAGGCCCTTATGGACCTCAAGAAAAATCTGGCCAGCAGGTTCAAGATGAAGGACATGGATCCTCTTGTGTACTACCTCGTGATTGCCATCCACCGCAACCGCAAAGCAAGTACCATCGAGCTCAACCAGACCAAGTACATCATGGACGTCATAAAGCGCTACAACATGGAGGACTGCAAACCTGTCAGCACCCCCATGCCCTTTGACTGCAAGCTCTCCTCCTCCGTGTCACCAAGAAACGAGGCAGACTAGAGGGAGATGCAAAATATTCCATACCAATCCGTCGTTGGGAGCCTCATGTATGCGATGGTGGGGAGGCGACCTAACATCGCTTATGCGGTGGGCCAGGTGAGCAAGTTAGTGGCCAACCCTGGGCCAGAACACTCGCAAGCCGTAAAGCGGATTTTTGCTATCTCAAAAAGACTCGGCACGTGGGACTTCGGTTTGGAGGTCTAGAAGGATCAGACTCGTTGCGACTTACGTGCTATAGTGACGTGGACTGGGAAGGGCGGATCGACGACAAGAAGTCCACCTCATGCTTTTTCTGCCTTCTCAAAGGTGGTGCGGTCTCGTGGGCGAGCAGGAAACAGGATTGCATCTCGTTTTCTAATACTGAGGCAGAGTATGTTGCACTCTCCGAAGTGTGCAAGGAAACACAGTGGCCTCGAGGTTTGCTTGATGAGATCAAGGCACCACAAGAGGAAGCAACAATCATCCGCATCGACAACCATAGTGCCATCGCTATTGCACAAGACGACATGATCTCCCGGCGTACAAAGCACGTCAAAATTCGGTACCACTACTCACGTGACCTTGTTTTCAAGGGTGTCGTGGAACTGGAGCACGTTGCAACCAAAAAATACTTGTCGACTTCTTGACAAAGCCGCTAGACAGCGACTTGCATGTTACAGGCGCTCGAGGAATCGGCATGGTGGATGCAGGAGAAGAGAACTAAAGACCAAGACAGCTAACGTGCACAAACACAACACAGAGCTACGGGTTCATGCGGAGGAAAATTACCACAGCAGGTGGCCTGAGGTGCAAGGGAGAGATTGTTCTTTTATGCCCCATGGCTACTGCTATGGATTAATAAACAGGTTGGGCATGCCCTGCTCCCTTGGAGTAAGTCCCCCAAACCTTTTTTGTGCTGCAAGTTCAAACGAGACACTAGAAGTGTAGCGCAACGGATAGCATGTTGGACTTAGGGACAACAAGTCCTGCGATCGAGCCTTGATGTGCGCAGGAAGGTTTTTTTACCTTCCTGCACGGGAGAATTTTCTTAGAAATTTCTCCATGCATGAGGAGGATGTGCCACTTTGCAATCAGTGGATGCGCCAATTGGCGAGCTGATGAGGTGGTGTGGAGCGGCCACTCCAAAAGTGTCACTACCCAAACACCTTAGACGTCTGGCCTAGGACTATATGTACCATGCTCATTCCTCATTCTAATTACAGAATCTGGCCTTAGCTGCTTCTTACAGAGTTGTCCAACTAAAAAACAGTATGAAGAAGACACTGGTTGGTCTAAGCCCCAGGAGTTAGTCTTTGCCTAGCACCTTGCGCGAAAGTGACCAAGTGTTAAGTGGACACAGTTGTTAGCAAGTGATTGCCTAGGAGCTGGTCACTGTGGAACCGTGATCCTGAGGGTGATATCTTCTCCTAGCTGAAATGCCAGGAGCGGACGGCAGGTGCTATTGTGTCAGCCCTGTTTTCTAGTCCGTTTGCCTCAGGCTGGTTGGCAGTGCGTTCAGTAGAAAAGGGGGTTGGGATGAGGGAGGGGGAAGGGGGTGGGGAATGGGGATCAGAAAGGGCGTGGGAGGGAGAGGCAGAGGGGAGGGGGTTTCACAGGAAAGGAACTGTTGCGTTTTGCCTTTGTGGTCTTTGTGATCAAGCTACTGTGGATAAACGCGGAAAGCAGTGCTTTTCATCTTCTGTGCCTGCCTCATTTGGACCAATGAACAAGAACCACAAAAAGACAAATGACATGAAGACGACTTTTTTAAGCCTCTGCCTAAGAGTGATTGCTTCTCTTGCCTCGCCATTGTAAGCAATGTCTCAATGTATTCGTGGTTTCAATAAAGGAAACAAGAGAGTAGGAGCAAAAAAACCATTCTACAGATGCTCTTTCTCGTTCTGTTGATGCTGTTGAGGGAAGCGGGCAGAGAAGGATGGTGCGCACGCCATTTGCCATCACTCAGTGTCACTCAAAGACTCAGGGTCACTCAACCATCCGTGCTACTGTTGTTACTTTGCGGCCCACTGCATGTTGAAGAATGAAAAATCATTGATGTTAGTCAGTTTCATGTCGAGCATGTTTCAGTGACGAGCTGCACTGCATGTGTCTATTTCCTCTGCAGAATATGCTTCTGATTATCTTACTTGGCTGCTGATCGGACTTTGCACTGGTCTGCATGGGGTCACACATTGCTCCGCCCGCTTCATTCTGAAAAAACTTGTGTGCATGTGCCACCAGGTGAACCTGTGAGCCCATCCATTCCCTCCCCACCAAACGACAATGTGAACAACACAAATGGCACCATAAACCCTCCGTCGCCAACCGAAAACAACAGCACCAACAAGAATGGAGGGACTTCTCCACCTCCAAGCAACAGCACCAATGGCACTGCAACCACACCACCAAGCAACAGCACAAACGGCGGTGAAGCTACTCCACCGCCACCAAGCAACATCACCAGCGACGGATCGTCTGGCGGCAGCAGCGCTATGAGCACGGGGGCATTGGTTGGCATAGTGTGCGGAGTTGTGGGGGCTATCGCTGTCGTTGTCATCATCCTGTTGCTTTGCATGTTCAAGCAGAGGAACAACCGCATCAACCACGGAAAGCACAAGGGAGATGTGGAGGGTGGGCCTGCGTTCCACGGGGACGACGGTGGTGGTTCAAAGGAAGCGGGACAACCCTTCCAACAAGACTCGGTCGCTTGGGTGGCGCAGCTCTTCCGTCAGATGACACTGGCTGAGCTCCGCAAAGCCACAAACAACTTCAGTGAGAAGCGGCTCCTAGGGAGAGGGGGGTTTGGGGCTGTGTATCTGGGACACGGACTGGGTGGGCAAAAGTGGGCGGTGAAACGGTCGATAAAAACCGGTAGCCGTGTGGACGACGCTTTCAAGCAGGAGGTGCTGAAACTGTCCCGGCTGAACAACCCGCACCTTGTGAGTCTTCTCGGCTTCTGCATTGAGAAAAAGGAGCAGATTGTGGTCTATGAGTTTGTGGAGAACGGTAGCCTGCGCACCGCAGTCCACGAATCCAACCGTCCATTGTCGTTTGAGCAGCGGCTCACCGTCGCCTGCGGTGTGGCACAAGGACTCCACTACTTGCATGATCAGAAACCCCCCATTGTCCACCGTGACATCAAGCCGGACAACATCCTTCTGGACGCTCAGTGGCAGGCCAAAGTGGCCGACTTTGGGCTGCTGAGGGCTCTAGACGGGCAACAGACCGTTTACACGCAAGGCGCAGGAACCCCCGGCTATATTGATCCCGAATACTGGACGTCGTTGAGGCTTACAACGGCTTCAGACGTGTACAGCTTCGGCATGGTGCTTCTGGAGATGTTCACGGGAAGGAACCTCTTGGTGGACAGCCCGCAGGACTTGGATCATGCGGGGGAGTTGCAACCGATGCAAAGCTCCATGCCAATGCCCATCCCTGTCGGCATCGGGAGCATCACGCTGAGCAGCAGCAGCAGCAGCAAAACAGGCCAGAACTCCCTCATCTCCCCCACCCCTGACAGCACATCCATCACAAGCAGCAGTAACAGCAGCAGCAGTGCAGCTGGCGCTCCTCTGGGCGTAAGAAACCCATTGAATGTAGAGAGGCATCAAGAGGTGATCCCACTTCGGGCTTGGGTTGTTTCTGTTCAAGAAAAGTATCGTGGACGGCCTGCGTGGCTGTCAGTGGTCCTTGATCCCTTGCTCCAGCCTGAGTACCTTCCGGTGAATGTCATGGAGGAAGTACTACAGATCGGCGTACACTGCTCTGCTTGGGATTCATCTTCCAGACCCGACATCGGGACAGTAGAGGAAGGACTGTTGAGGCTGGCAGCTCAGCTGGAATCTCGCAGTAGCATGTGAGAGTCTTCATTCAGTGCAACCCAGACAGGAAGACATGCAACGCAGACACTAAGGACAGTCCATTCCATGGTGCAGAAGGTCGGCGGGGATCATGTGACTGCAACAAGAACTATCTCGGGATGTTTCTGTGGTGGTCGACATTGCTGCACCTCTTGGAGTTTACTTCACATCTGCTTTGGTGCATGTTCCGATGTATAGTTCATGGATCTGTGCGTTTGGGAATGTTTGTGACCATGGAGCTCAGGTTTTAGATCATTCGCATGCTTTTCAAGCATGCCACTTGTGAGTTTGATGTATCTTGTAGCAGGGCATTCCATGGCTAGTATTGTACCAAGGTGTTTTGCAAGAAAATTGTCCAAACTGACAAAGCAGATGCATGCACCGGTCAGCATAAAAACTAGCACTGGATGTGGGACTATCTAGATGAATGCGGTCATGTACATCTATGCCCAATCACCCAAAATCCAGAAACTTGTGTGATGTCCAATAATGCGCAAACTAACAGGAAGCATCCTTGAACTTGCAAATAGAGTGAGAGACGACGTGAAAATTTTATAATCATGAGCTAATGCATCACACATCTCATTGAAAGTTCTGAAGAGGAGTTATGATGGGACGATTTTTTCTTCTCCAATGATGCATACTTGTTTCCTGGCCAGTTCTTGCTTCTCAAGCTTATGAATGAAGAATCTTTAGCTGACAGCTTCTTAAAGCTAGTTAGCCTAGATGTGTCCCTCAAATTCCAGGATTTCAACGATGTTTGTATCCACATATTTCTCCAATACGTAGTACACAGATGCACTCTTCATTGCCTTGTTGGACCTATCCACATGCTCACTGTGCAGAAGATCTTGCACAAGTAAAGGTTGGCCCCACCTCTTAAATCAGCACACGCGGAATGAGAACGCTCATCAATCCTTGACTCCTTCCCAGAGACACGGATCTGAATTGCGCAAGAGCTGTTGTCGATAGCAAAGAGATATTATTGTCCATTGGAAAATCAGAAGTGGATGGGCCTTCATCAATAGCCATCAAAAGACACAAAAATTCTTTCAGAAAATGCTTCAGGATTTTTTTCAGCATGTCCATGAGCTACACACCCAGCTACATACTTGCAATACACTCACATTCGGGGGAGGGGGATGGAGACATCCAAAGCTCCCACTTATTCCCCCCTTCCCCTTCCCCCAACACACCAAACGGTGTGTTGATCAATTGTTCTGGGGAATGTATCTAAGCGGGAGGGGGGCAGTGAAAATGCACACATGCAATGATTGGTGAAAGAGAACCAAAATTCTCGAGGTAAATTGGAGTGTACAGAATTGTGTCTCACCAAGATACAATCATGGCTACACTTTTTCAATACACTTCATGTGGGGGAGGTGGGGGAGTGTGGAGAGAAGGAAGAGAGAAACTACTAGGAAGCTTCCTAGCCTTGTTGCCGTTGACGTGGCAGCACTATCTAGTCAGCTGACACACTAGCGAGCAAGCAGGTACAAAGAAAATCAAGGGTTGGACTAGAAAACCGTGCAAAGTCTCAGAAGCTCCAATAGCTTGTTACTACGGAGAGATGGCAGTTGGCAAGCACACAACATAAATACCTGCTACGACGTATTGCGCGTGATGCACGTGACAAGTGTACAACGAGATGCTCAATAGTCAATGAACACACAAATCTCATTCTCAACCACCCTCACAAAAAGGGTGAAGCCTCACAAAAAAAATTGGCCACCATGAACTTTCCATGCGCAAGTGCCAAGGTTACCAAGTCGGCCTGCTACATGTCCATGCAGACTCAAATGGCGGAGATCATCTCTTGTTCCACAAGATCACACACAATGTTTTCCTCAACAGCAATATGCTTTGTCCATGCATGAAACACACTATAGTTCTCTCTGATTTCAAGAGTACTCTGGCTTTCACAGCCCGGAATGATACAAAGTATATATTCACGGAACTAATAGAATAGACACTACAACCATACAACCTCAACAGCTTTAACCCTCGGCGCCACATACTCAGCCGTGCTTGGTGTTGCACCACAGCACAACAGTTCCATGTAGCAGGAACACGTAACTTGTCCAACTATGCCCATCAAGGCTCCAGGCCCAGAAACTATCTGTGTGTAGCTGTCAACCACCACCAAAAACTACCGTCAAAAGCAAAGTCTGAGGCATGGTACAGAAACTACATGCCACACCACTCACACAACTGCATGAAGGGCTCTGAATCAATGATATTGCACGAACAATACAAGGAGGTTGACAGCAAAGGTGATGTCGAGTCGTGTGGTCATGGCCAAGTACATCAAAGAGCCAATGAGATACATGCGTAGGGTCACTTCCACCGTCTCCCACAACTGTGCTAGATCATCCACCTTTAGGGTACCTTATTTATGAGGTGTGATGGGGGTGAAGGTTGTGGCAACTACACCAAAGAGGTCAGGAAACCCTACTCCCACAAAGCACACGTGACATGCCTAATGCAACAAAAGTGTCCACTGTTGAAAATCACACACAATGTCCATTCCGAGGAAATTACCCAGAGGACCAAAGTCCTCCATCCCGTAGGTAGCTTGAAGGACTACCTCGACATCTTTTACAACCTCCATCAAAGGAGACACAATGAGGAGATTGTCCACATACACCAGGAAGGCTGTCAAATAGTTAAATATCCATCTTAAAAAGAGGTGCGGGTCGGCATCACTTTACACGAAACTAGCACGAGTCAGTGTGCCGGTGATCTCCTGGCTCCATCACCAGGGTGACTGCTTCAAGTTGTAAAAGGCCTTGCACAAAAGCAAGATCCTTGTTACGGACCTCCAAGCCAGGTGGATGGACCATATATATCTCCTCCCCTATGATACATTGGAGGAACGTATTGTTTACATCCAAGTGGTGCACCTCCTAGTCATGGTGAGGATCAACCCATAACTTCTCATGAGCAGCGGTCACACGGCCAAGTGGTTCAAAGGTGAAAGTCTAATTGACACCCTCAACTAGAGAGAACCCCTTACCCATCAAGCAAGCCTTACAGTGATCAAGTGTGCCATCAGGCGTCACTTTCTTGCAAAAGACTCACTTGGCTTGTACAGCCGCCCAGGAGGGTAGTTGACAAGCTCATAGACACCATGCTCACGAATGGCTTTCAGCTCATCTCATAAGCAACACGGTACATTTCTACATCCTCAGCCGAAAGTGCCTCCTTCACCGTGCTTGGATCAAGTGCTAGCGAGGGAGAGCTCCGTGTGGCCAAGACACACGTCTCTTGCCTTGGCCTGACCATGACAAAGTTAGCTTCAATATCAAAAGAGACCAAGAATTCTCGACAAACCAGACTGTACACCTCAACGTAGTGCGCGTGGATACTCAGGCCAAGGGCGTTCGTGCCAGGCTTGCCACTCAAAACACTACAAGTGGGGCGTCTCAGCACCGCGTCAGCCATCCACTGAGCCCTAAGGCCAGTAGTCAAAGATGGCCTCAGGGCAAAGCTGAGATGCACACCTCTGGTTGCGTAGCAAGTGATTGGGCCATAACCGCAGGGGTTGTAGGCTTGCATAGAAGGGGAGAGGGTGCACGAGGATCATGGCCAGATGTTGCCTCGCATGTCAAGAGAGAGATTGTAGGAAGAGGACCAGGTCCCATTGTGGATACTGCCATCAGTACGAGACATGTATTCCAATGCAAACTAGTACAGGCACAAGAGCAGGTGCGCCTGAGGGAACAAGCACTGGCAAAGGAGCATGTGTGTCAAAGGAACTGGCATCGACAGGAGATCATGTGTGCCAGAGGAAACCAACGCTGTCATGGGAGCAAGTGTGCCAGGGGGAACTGAAACTCGCAAGGGAGCAGATGTGCCAAGGAGAAATTAAACTGGCATGGGAGCAGGTAGTCCGAGGGGAGTTGACACTAGCACATGAGCAGGTGTGGCACTGGGTGTGACGCCGGACGGAATGTAGGTGGTTCACAGGGATGAGGTCTGGAGTAGTTGATAATTCGAGGATTTGGGACAAATGGATAATTTGTATTAACCAGTAAGTGTACTTCGACGAGAAGTGTCAAACGAGTTGAGCACATATGTACAATAACAAGAATCGTAACTAGGCATGTGTCGGGTCCTCGGTGCTTGAACTGAGTGACAAGGGAGAGGTCCCACCATGAGTGGCTGCTTCAAGAAGCTCCGCTGAGAAGTTGGGAGGCTTCAAGAATATCGAGGCGTAGTTTCATAAAACTCCAGCACCATCAAGAAGTTGACCAAGAAAGTATCAAAAAATGGATATGGTTTGTGATACTTCTGTCGACCATTCCAAAACGTTATCATAATTGTCAGAACCTTCTTGAGCGGAACTGCAGAGGTCGGGTAGGTGGCCAAAATACTCTTGGATGATTGGTGTAAAAATTTTGAGGTCCATGTGTGGTGGGTCACACATGTAAGAACAAAATTACCCGTTCATGGAGTTCAGGGGATCGTGTAAATTAGGGACGGAACACTTCCTTCCCTTTTGGACACGATATACTAGTGCATAAGCACAAGTAGACCGGTGACGGCGGTAGTTACCATCGATCTGATGATCAACATCTAAGAGGTTATCATAGGGCTCCCAGTTGTTGTGTGTAGCATCGTAATCATGCCACTTGACCAAATGCTTGGTTGCTTTTCCATAGTATCAATGTCCGAGGATGCCTTCAACCATGTGCTTCGTATCTCCATCCACTTGAATAAGTTGTGGGAGTGTGACGTCTCCACCAAGGAATTTTGTGTTGGGATCACGGTGGTGCTTGAGCTTGTTCATGTGGAAGACAGGGTGGATTGTCATGCTATCAGATAGACAAAGGCGAGCAACAATAAGGGTTTTCATTTACTCGATCTCAAACGATCCAAACCACCACGGTTTGAGCTTCAAACAGTCCTGTCCTTAGAGTTTGATGTTTGTCCAGCTAAAGAGGACATAATTGCTAGAACTAAACATGTAATTGTTGCAATACCAGTCAGCTGCTCGCTTCATAGTTGCTTTGTTTTACAAGGTTCTATCATGTTTCCTTCCAAACTCTAGAGAAATATCTGCGGTGGATGTCGGCCGTGGGTATGTTCATCTGGCTTTGTCGTCCTGCCGGCATAGTGGGAGGTTTGTCATAGGCCACTTCAAATAGAATCTTACCCGTTGTGGTGGAAGTGGCAGAGTTACATGTAAGATTGGCGGTCAATTGTTTAGTTACCCAATTACTACCGTACAGCTTGCATAAAGTGTTGTGAAGCTGTTCGAGTGTCTGATTGAGGATAGAACGTCATTGATAGATGGATCCAACTGCCATGATGCATCATTGATTCACGCAAAAAATGGCCGGTGAAGTGGATGTCCCTTTTGCTGATGATGGTAAGTGGTAGGCCGTGTAGCCATACAATCTGGTTTAAGAACAGTCCCACTGTCCCTTCTACGGTGACGGTAGTTGTTGTGGGGATGAAGTGTGAGATTTCTCAAAATGGTCCACCACCACGAGGATGGCATTGTAGCCCTGAGGAGTAGCAGGCAATCCTGTCAGGAAGTCCATGCTGATGTCGACCCACAGTCCGTTAGAACAGGGAGTGGTTGGAGTACTCATCCCAGCCTCGTGAAACAAGATTTTTGTCATAGACAGGTATTGCACATCAGCACGCATCTTGTCCCACCAATAGTATTTGGGCATGTGTTCCCCATGAACCGGGGAGCCATCAGCTGGTGCAGCAAGCGACAGGTGGTTGTGGCCATCTCCAGTACGAAAGTTGAGTATGTTTCACTGAGCTTTGCAGCCAAGGAAGCAGTCTAGCTACAGCGTCTCATGGCAGAGATGAGTGGACGTGCAGTAGTGCCAGTGCCTATGCACGTCGACTACCAGAGTGCCATCGCACTCGCCAAGAACCTAGAGCACCATGCATGCACCAAGCACATTGACATTGTATATCACTTCATCACACACATGGTGCAGGAAGGTGTCATCAAGCTGGAGTTCACTCCAACCAGCAACCAGGTCGCTCATTTTTGCACCAAGCCAGTGACCCGAGAGAAGCAGCATTCCTGCATGAAGGCATGTGGACTCAGCCGACTCTGACTACGGCAAAGTGGGAGATTGTTAGAGATAGGGCTATCCGACTCAATCAGAGGTCCACAACATCAGGCATAGAGAAATACCAAATTCCTGCTCCGATTTTTTATCCAACCTCACCACGTGAAAGATCAGGTGACAAGTTGTCTACGGTCCAAGTTTTGGGCCGATCCAACGGTCGGATGGGGACAAGTGAATTTCTAGAAGTTCCTGGGGTCATGTACTACAGGAATCTGGGCCAGGGCTCCATGCCTTTGTCTCAAAAAGGAAAAAGGGTGAGAGGTCCAGGGTCAAGACCAACTGAAGAAGATAGGTAAGATATCCCAAAAGGCCCATGGTACTAGTCTTTCCTTGCCAGAGTGTGCTGACTAGGGTAGATGGATGTGGCCTTACTTTTTAAGTGAGGTGTGATCCTCTTGATGGTCTGGTGTGATTTTGGGTGAGGTGACCACTAGGAGTGTGACATGAGAGCATGCTCTAGCTCTCTAGGTCGTGTGTGAGTGGCCAGCCTGATTGCTAGGCTGGTTGCCTCTCTTGTGTGAGCTTATAGTGTGGTGTGATTGAGACTTGGCCTCCATGGCCAAGGAGTGTGGCTTGTGAGAGGGCAGACTTGCCCGTGCTCTTACTACTTATGTGCTGCCTTGTTTTGAGTGATGTAACAAGCATTCAAGAGTGAATCCCGTGCCATTCCATGCCCAAGTGCTCGCTGCTCCATTGCTACCCCTCTCTCCGAGTTCCAACACTTCCTGCCCTTCATCGACCACCACAGCTGGAAGGTGTGGATCTACTTCCTCGAAACCAAGGGAGAGGTCAAAGAGAAATTGCAAGAGTTTTTTTGCCATGGTGGAGCGGCAGAATGGAGAGAAGGTTAAGGCAATGCAAAGCGACAATGGCAGAGAGTATGAAGCTTGCAACGGCTGGTTGCGGCAACACGGGATCAACCACCAGCCCACAACGCCCTACACACTGCGAAGCAATGGTGTGGCCGAGCGAATGAATCACACCATCCTTGGCATGGTGCACTACATGCTCTTTTTTGCAGAATTCCCACCGTGCTTCTGGGCGGAAGCAGCAAGAACCGCATGCTACCTTGTCAACCTGACTCCTGCGGCTACTCTGGGCAAGCGCGCCAAGTCAGAGTGCAAGCAGGAGATGACTCCACAAGAGGTGTGGTCAGGGAATAAACCGGACGTATCACACCTGAAATTCTTTGGCTGCACCGCATGGGCAAAGGTCCAGGCGGGAGAGGGTGGCGGCAAGCTGGATCCTAGAGTGCGAAAGTACGTAATGGTGGGCTATGAGACGCCCCACAAGACCTACCGCCTATGGGACCTGGCATCAAGAAGGCTCATCACCAGCCGGGACGTGACCTTGGATGAGAAGAAACTAGGAGAGGAAGAGCTGTTTGATCCCACGCAAGCTCCAAAATAGGGAGATTGGTTGGTGTTGTTGGAGTCGAGAGATCAAGCTCCTAAAAACTGGCAAGTAGTGACAGTGCAGAAGGTCATGCAGCCAGCACCACAGGAGCAGCAGCAGAGCAAAGACAAGGCACCAGCAATGCGGCACCATAGCACACAACACAGAAAACAAACGTCATAGTATGACGCTGACACCGGAAGCTGGACCGGACTCAGCAGGTCCTGTTTGGCTCAGCGAGAGCCGCTCACTGTGGCAGACGCGCTGGCAAGGCCCGATGCGGCCAAATGGAAGGAGGCGATGGACAGCGAGCTTGCGTCCATTGAAGAAAATGGCACATGGGTGTTGGGGGACCTGCTAATACTCGCGTGGTGGCCTCAAAGTGGGTGCTTAAGCTCAAGCGAAGCAGGACGGCGACATGGGCAAGTACAAGGTAAGGGTTGTGGCGAGGGATTCCCACAGTACGTAGGATCTAAGTACGATGATACCTTTGCACCGGTCGTCACGTTTGCCTACATCAGGTCCCTACTGGCCGTCACTGCCGCCAAATACCTAGAGATCCACCAGATGGATGTAAAGATAGCCTTCCTTTTTGGGAAGTTTGACAAAGTGGTTCTTATGGGCTGGATCCACCTGCAGGAAAGGTGTGACGGCTGATGAAGGCCTTGTATGGGCTGAAACAGGCCCCCCCGATCTGGTACAAGGAAATGGATGGCTTCATGGCTGAGCTCTCCTTTGTGCACTACAAGAATGACCCCAGCATCTATGTGCAGGAGGACGAGTGTGGCTTGCTTTGTTTGGCATTGTACGTGGACGATTTAATCATGTGTTCTTCCTCACATGAGGCCCTTGTGGACCTCAAGAAACAGCTGAGCAGCAGGTTCACGATGAAGGACATGGGTCCTCTTGAGTACTACCTCGGGATTGCCATCCACCACAACCGTAAAGCAGGTACCATCGAGCTCAACCAGACCAAGTACATCATCGACATCTTGAAGCGCCACAACATGGAGGACTACAACCCCGTCAGCACCCCCATGCCCTCCGACCGCAAGCTCTCCTCCATGTCACGAAGAAATGAGGCAGAGAAATGGGAGATGAAAAACATCCCATACCAGTCCATCATCGGCAGCCTCATGTATGCGATGGAGGGGACTCAACGTGACATCACTTACGCGGTGGGTCAGGTGAGCAGGTTTGTGGTCAACCCTAGACCAGAACAGTGGCAAGCCGTTCAGCGAATCTTGCTCTATCTAAGAAATACACAGCACATGGGACTTTGGTTTGGAGGACAGGAAGGATCATACTTGCTGCGACTAACGTGCGACAATGACGCTGACTGGGGAGGGCGGATTCATGAGAGGATGTCCACTTCAAGCTTTGTCTGCCTTGTCAACGGTGGTGCGGTCTAGTGGGCGAGCAGGTTGCAAGACTGCATCTTGCTTTCTACTGCTGAGACGGAGTATGTTGCACTCTCGGAAGTGTGCAAGGAAACACAGTGGGATTGTAGTTTTCTCAATGAGATCAAGGCACCACATCGACAACCAGAGCACCATCGCTATGGCGAATGACGACATGATCTTCTGGCATACGAAGCCCATCGACATTCGGTACCACTACTCACGTGACCTTGTCGCCAAGGTTGTCATGGAACTAGAGCACGTCAAAACCAAGGAAGTGCTTGCGGACTTCTTGACAAAGCTACTGGACAGCAACTAACATGTTGCAGGCACTCGAGGAATTTGCATGGTGGACGCAAGAGACGAGGACTAAAGACCAAGACAACTGAGGTGCACAAACACAATGTAGAGTAATAGGTTCATGCGGAAGACGATTACAATAGCAGGTAGCCATAGGTGCAAGGGAGAGATTGTTGTTGTCTGATGCCCCCTTGGCCATTGCTGTAGTTAGCATACAAGTTGGACATGCACTATTCCATTGGAGAAAGTCCCCCAAATCTTGTTTGTGGTGCAAGTCCAAGCAAGACACCAACAGCGTATTGCAATGGACAGCACGTTGGACTTAGGGAAAACAGGTCCTACGATCCATCCTTGATGTGACCAGGGAGGTTTTTGACCATCCTACACAGGGGAAGTTTCCTGGACATGTCTCCATGCATGAGCAGGATGTGCCACTTGGCAGTCAGTGGACGCGCCAAATTGCAAACTGGTGAGGTGGTGTGGAGTTGCCACAACCAAAAGTGCCACTACCCACACACCCATTTTAATTATACAATCTGGCCTTAGATGCTCCTGACAGAGCTGTCCAACTAAGGAACAGTATAAAGAAGACACTGGTTGGTCTAAGCCCCATGAGTTAGTTTCTGACTAGCACCTCGCGCGAAAGTGACCGAGTGTTAAGTGGACACAGTTGCTAGCAAGTGTTTGCCTCGGAGCTGCTTAGTGTGGAACAGTGATCCTGAGGGTGATGTCTTCTCCTAGCTGAAATTCTAGGAGCAGAAGGCAGGTGCCATTGTGTCAGCCCTGTTTTCTAGTCCGTTTGCATCAGGCTGGTTGACAGCTGCAACTACCTTAACTGGTTTTACCACTTCCGCTGCTTCCAATGCCGCTCGCGGCGCTGTTGCTGATGTTTCTCTAATGGTATGCTACGTGCTGCTTCTTGCTACTTGTGCTGCTACTCTGACGGCTGCATTGGCAAAGGCACTCGACCTCACCCCTCTCGATGGCCGACTTTGGTAAGTGACAAGCCATCAGCCTCACCCCTCTCAGCTCCCTGGCGAGTCTTTTGGTGATGGCAATCTACATCCCTCCTTCACACACCCTTTTTTTTTCCTCTCTCAATGTAACTTGACCAAGATCGCGCATGAGCCAACTCTCCGCCCGTCATTTCTGGTGCTGGGGCATCCAACTGGCTTTGGCTGTTGCATGAAGAGTGTCTAGTGCACCCAGCTGTCAAGTAGTTGAACAAGAAAAAAGAAATCTGGTACCTAGCTCTAATACCATAACAAGTCCAACTCACAGCTGGCTTTGTACTATCCCAGGTGAGCATACCAAGAGTAGGTGGAAGAGCACGTGGAACGAAGTATGGAACCACATGTACTTAAGAAACAAGGAGAAGATTAGAATGAGCGCACAAGGTCTACTTCTACGTGAGAGAGACCAGCTAATCTCAACCCCCCTCCACCCCTCGCCATCCCACAACTAAATATTCACTTGTGGGGGTCACACCGCAGGGATCAAACCTGATGGCACATGGAAAATACACCAAACAGGAAAGCAGGTGAAGAGCAACGAAGAGATCCTAGGGAACTGAGCCTGGGTCAACATATATCCGCCCACTAGGAGCACCTAGTAACAGAATAAACCAGCACTGTATTTATGGCCTAGACCAATACATTCTGCAAACCCAGCTTCTCAACCATGTCATTGGTTACAAAACTGTGAGAAGCCCCTCCAACTGGTAGTACAGGTACCATTCTTTGACTTTTACAAGGCCTCAGTTGTAATCATAGCAAGATCACCGGCTGGTCATCCTCATATTCAACATCAACCTTTGCTATCTTAGGAACCCTCGTCAGCGGCGATGTGAGCCGCTCAGCTGGGCAATTGGTCTACGCAGATTTTTCTGTCTGGAAAAGTATCTCGCCGTCTACTCATATTCCTTTTCCATTTCTCGACTCCTCAGTTATTCCTTCCAACTTCCTCCCTTTTTGGCTTGCTTCTATTTCTTTTACAGTCATGCAAGATGTGTCCTTTCTTCCCGCAGGTCCAGCAAAGTCATTGATCGCGTTGATCAACGGTGTCAATCTCCATCGAAGACCAGGTTTTTGTGACTCCCGTACATTATGATAAAACTTTTGGCCTTGGGTCGCCAGTCGTTGGACTCCTACATCCAAGAGTTATAGTCGACTCTGTTGATGCTATCTGCTTCGACAAGTGTTCCTGGAAGATCGTCTTGGATGCCATAAATGGAAATTGCTCGTAAAAAATCTCGCTTCACCCTGTTGTAGTAAAAATAGAGTTCATCAGGGGTGAGGTTGTTGCTTGAGATGATTTCATGGAATCGTTGCGTGCAATCTGCCACGCTTGACTCGTGACTCAGACGTTGAAGTTTATGTTATGCATCAGACTTCTCGTATGTTATTTCAACGTGGGTGAGTATAGCAAGTGCAAATTCATTCCAAGTGTTTGATGGGGTGAGGGAGTCGTACCATGTCGGATTCAACTGCTCAAGAGATAGAACGCCTGCGGTCAACGATATGAGAGCAATCGGATGAGCCGCTGATCTAGCTCTGCCGGCCTCCTACAATTGTTACATGGTCTTTAGATTGGACCACCAACTTAAAGTCGTGCAACGCAAAAGTGAAGCCATGAGTTCAATCTTCTTTTTGTCGTTGTTGATTCCAGAAGGAGTAAAGTACACCTTTAAATTTGTCAACCACATCGTGACTGTCGGTCCCATTGAGTTGGCATGATCAAACAACTGAGGAAGTGTCGGTCAAATACGTGGTTCACTTGAGAGTTGAATATTCCTCTCTGTGAGCAGAGCTTCACGCACACTGGAGTTTTGGAGCTCCATCGCCGCATTGAGTTGGAGCAGATGGGTCTTGAGGCTCTTGAGACTTCACAACTTCTGGTAAAAACAATCGTTGATAAGAGCTTGTCGCTCGGTGCCTGTCATCGCACCAATATCATCCCGATGGGCAACGGGATTTTCCAGCATGAGGGGTTTGCCACCCAGATTGGCCGTCAGGTTCATTGATGCTGTGAGGGCTACCGCCGCTACCAGATTCATCTGAAGAGAATCGTTTTTTGCATGTTGTTAATCATGCATCGCCAGAGTCTTCGCAGGTTACTAATGCTCGTCGCCGGCTGTGATAGCTCTATTCGCCAATGTTGTCGTAAGGCATCGTATATGGCTGCTTGAAGAAGCTCAGCTGAGAAGTCGGGGGAGGGGGGGGGGTAGTCGGGAAGTCAACTGAGCAATATTGAAACAGAGGTACAATTCGCGACACCAGTTTCGACCAATGTGGAAAGTGGTCGAAGTTGTCAAAACCTTCTAGACCGGAAGATCAATGGTCGAGACAGCTGGCCAACATGCCCTTGGCCGATCGGCGTAAAAGTCTTGAGGTTGACGCACAATGGACCACAAATGTAAGAACATAAATGCCTACTTGCAAAGTCTGGGGTGTCGTAAATAATAGGGATGTAACACAAGGAACAGAAGAGGCCACTAGACCGACAACCAAGAGGTTCAGATTGTCATCATTCAGAGACCGGAGCGAGTTTGAGGAGGCCCAGATGGACCCATATGCACATCTAGACTTCCCCATCTGCCAGGAAGCTATACACGTGGGATTGTGGTGTATGACGGATTACTAGAGAGGTCGCGATAGGTGAGGGCATCAAAGAAAGGAGCATCTTGAGATTTGACAATGTGGTGGTGTAGCGCGCGGCCGGTACCAGGTGGAACGAACGGGGTCCCTGGCCTATGGACGGTTGAACGGGATGGCTTGAGGGTCGGAGACCTTCACGCACGACCTTCACGCCTTGTTGGCCAAGGATTCTGTCCAATCCTCTACATTAGTATCAGAGCACTGGGTTTCAATTCCGACATGCGGATGCTGAGGACAGCTTACTCCTAAGCTGGGGGAGTGTAGCGTGCGGCCTGCGCCACGTGGGTCGGATGGGATCCCTGACCTGTGGGTGGTTGGACGGGATGGCTTGAGGGCCGGAGACCTTCAAGCACCGCGGTTTTGGCCTAGTTGGCCAAGGATTCTGTCCAATCCGCTACAGGTGGTGAGCGAGGTACCAAAAGCACAAGGCCTTCAAACGCATAAAATTTTGGAGGAAGGCAGTCATGCAACCCCGAGGTGAGATTTAGGACCCGTGCTCGTCCTTGGTGTACACGATGTACCATATTACCGTAATTATTCGGAACAAAAATATTTATGAGCATTTCCTCCTGGGGCACTTCTGTAATGGTTTTCAATCAGTTCTATATTGGCTTCAAATTCATCCGAAAACAAAATCCCTTTGAGAGTCACTTCGATTTCGGCCTGCAACGAAGACAACGACAGTCATTGACCATCGCTTGATCGATGAACGTCGATCGTGCTTCTAGACGGTGTTGCCCTTCGTGAGTCAGGGCAATGTCCCCACAAAGCGTGGAATTTTCGTGGACATCGATAACTTCCACGTGTGGGCGACCATTGATTTGCTTGCTCGAACTTTGAGCGAGCAAAGTATGTCATCCGAATGCACCCTCTACTCAAGATTTTCACCCACAAGGACATGTCACGACCGGGTCACTTCGAATTTTAGTGGTTGTGATCTGCATGAGGGCACTTCCATGACGGTACAAGAATTGGTCCCGGTTGTTCAAGAATTGGAAACAAAAAACACCTTCGCGAAAACACTTCCAAATAATTGGGATAATGTGGTAGATTTGGGATTCCCAGATGCAAACGAGATGGATGTCCCCACAATGCCCGAACTACAACTCGTATGCCAAAACATGGTGCAAGAGAGGACCATGCAATAGGTGGTTTCAAGGTCATGTTATGTATGAGAAACCGTAGAAAATGGAGGCCTTAATAAGACCAACCACATGGTGCATACTACATCCACAAAGTTGTCGTCGATGTTGAACCAATCACCGTGAAGTTAAACACTTATGCCTGATTCATGTAGAGACAGTAATCGCTTGCATGCTACTAATCCTCCAACGTTGGAGTCTTTTCCATTCATTTTTACTCGATGGCGGTTGTGCTTGCTCCATTCCATGTCATTGTTGTGTTCAGAGTTTGCGATGTTTGTGATGTCCAAGTTTGCGACGTTCTGATTTGGTACAGATGTGCTTGCTCCGGCCCAATTTTGAGATGTTCTGATATGGTGCAGTCACACTAAAGACTTGTGTGAGGTTGTCACTGTGTAGTGATTGTGTCCGTTGCCCCTCTTGCGGCGCTTTGCTCTATTACAAAATTTTATGCCAAGCGACATGTGGATGGTTCACAAGGATGAAGTAAAGTGCACAAGAATATTAGAAAAACATGGACATTGGGTATTTTTGAATCAGAATAATTCCCGTCACCCACGTTTTGAGCGTGGTCCTGCCCGATTACCCACTTTCCACACAAACTATATGGATTACCCACTCGTTTCAATGACTTACCACATTGTCCACAAAATGCGAATACTAACTAACCATAACTACGATGCCCACTTTTGACAAATCATGAACAGAATACCGGTATTTTATGCATGTTCCTCAAAGGGTGGGTATTATATGGACGGAATGATTAGATACCCACCATATCCAAAATTTAAGCTGTCGTGCCCGCAGGTGCTCAAAATGGAACCGGATACCCAGACCACTTTCATTTTGGGATCGTGTATCCGGTGTCTGCCGTATTAAAGACGGCATATCCGAGTCCGACACATTTGACACGGCATGCCACACCATGTAAAATTAATAACCGGATACCGCAACGAATTCAGCCTAATAGTAGACACTTGATGGACGAGACCTAGTCTTAATCATGCGGCATGAGTGCAACACTATTTGTCTTACTCGCCTACAATATTCACCTGACCATTCGGTTACTTGGACTACAGTCGATGACGAAAACTCCGCTGACCATCGCAATTGGTCAGACCATCGACGACTACCGAACGCGCGGTTCATCGGTCACCGCCATGCACATCACGCATTGCGGCGTACCCTTGCTGGCTGCGTGAAAGGACGCCAGTTGAACGTAAAAACCCACCGCTCTCACCGGTGAGTTCGCGATTATTCGCGCAACTTGCGCGATAGTGCCAGACATGTCGGCGAGTGACATGGACCCGATGTACGTATACCGCACACTACCTCCGATGCTCGGTTGGAGAGACATCGAACACAGTCGGCATGGTCCATGGGGTGTGGACATTCCCTGTCCGCCCAAACAAACATGCGACAAGGCCGAGGCTGCCTGGCACCAGGTGAAGGTTCAGTGGGCCGCCATCTATGACCATGCGCCGCCGAGTCCTCACGCCATGTGTTGGATCATGGGTGTGCAGGCTCCAACTTGCCGCCCAGTGTACGCCGAAAGTGATTGGCAGCCGTGGGTGCAGATGCATCCCATGACAATTTCGCGTATGTGACTCCATGGTTTTTTTCCTTATAAGTTGTCATGTTTTAATCATTGGATTCCCATTATTGTCAACTTCTCAATAGGCCATTCAGCATTCATTGGCAACAAAGACATATAAGTACGTGGTGCCACATATTTGGGTACAACATTGCAGTTGTGTCATTTTTATTCATGTGGTGCCCGTTATTGTTGTCTGAAACCAGACCTAGACAGAGTGCAAAAGAACACTACACTGAACATGGCTCTATACACCATTTCCAGCCGTGCATGTGTGAACATACAAGGGGTGCAAAAAAATACTTAAAAAGGCGTGTACTGTCCAGGAATCCCACTACCTAACCAGTTTTGAAAGGAGGGTGGCAGTGAAAAAATCCATGCCATGACTTCACAGGCAGGACAGAGTTGGCCTACATGACATCCTGGCATAGGAATGTCGTAGGCTCGTGCAAAGCATGGCTCGTCCATGAATTCTTCTAATGCATCATAGAAGAGATCACCAGAGGGATCAATGACCTCCCACATGAATCTTCTTCCTCCATGTTGTCTTCCATCTCGTGGCCTTTGTGGCAAAGGCACATGTACATCTTAATAATGTGTCTTGGCTTGTTGCTTGCCCACATCCTTCAAATGAAGTAAGTTCCACTGATCCCAACTACCAAACCAGTCACAAAGGAGAGCTCAGACTCTGTTGTACAGTCCATGGCAAAGACGTCGTTGGTGTATTGTTGAATGGGTTAAATAGCTCAGATACCCATAAAACGCAAAGTGCGACTCTCATCCACCCGTCGTTCAGAAGAAAAGTAACGATCTGCCCGTGGTTCGGAAGAAAATCAACCATCCGTCCACCATGCGTTACAAAAGCAACCATCCGCCCAGCCTCCGCAACAAAATCAACCAGCCGCCCACCCCTTTCTTCATGCTGGATCACAACATGTGTTTTGGACCTGACATGGAAAAAACTGCAATGGTGCATCCGTCTGAGACATAGTGAATGACAAAAATCATGTCATGCATAAATGCTACATGGTATGTGGCGGGAACATGACTTTTGTTAGCGTTTCTGGGTTCTTAAGGTATTTTCTGTGTAATGTTGGCATGTGGGTTATTTTATGTACGGCATTGTCATATGCGCTATTTTCTGTGCAATATTGTCATATGCGTTATTTTTTGTGCAGCATTGTCATATGCGTTATTTTGTGTGCGACATTGGCATATCGGCTATATAGTTCCGAAAACTGGGTATATCGTGAACGAACCATTGTTGAATTTCATGAAAGAGAATGAGCACAATGCCCCTGGAGTTCTTCTTATACAGCGTTGTAGGCATGAAGTGCTTTTTGTTGGTAGGAAAAATGATTCCGAATCCACTTTTCATGACAAAAACGTACAAGTTGACTACACACTCTGTGAAACCAGCTAACGACATGAAATGTCTACCATAGCCAAGGGCCCTACTGAGGTTGGCCACATGCTATCTGGCCCGC
>SZWC01002842.1:65185-75786 GCA_023375785.1 Penium margaritaceum | reverse complement strand
CGGAAGTACAGTGAAGGGGTGCAAGTGGGACGGCCAGTATTGGCGGCGGGAGAAGGGGAACCAGATTGTGGTGCCGCGGAGTGCGTCTTTGCGACAGGCGTTGCTGGAGGAGGCGCACGACTCACACTACAGTGGTCATTTTGGCCATGACAAGACCTTCAAGACGCTTACGCGCCAATATTGGTGGGCGACGATGGGAGCAGATTGCAAGGAGTACGTGAGCAGCTGTGACACGTGCCAACAAATCAAGTCGCGGAGGGCACGGGCGCCAGGGGAGCTGCAGCAGCTACCGGTGCCGGAACGTCCGTGGACGGACATCTCACTTGATTTTGTGGGAGGGCTTCCACGGAATGCAACGGGCAACACCATGGTGATGGTGGTGGTGGACCGGTTCAGCAAAATGGTGCACTTTATTCCATGTGCGGAGAAGGTCACGGCAGCAGAAACGGCTCAACTCCTCTTGCAACACGTCATCAAACTGCACAGGGTGCCGAAGTGCATGGTCTCGGACCGCGACCCGCGCTTCACCTCCCGGTTTTGGGAGGAACTCTTCAAGAAGCTGGGCACCCGTGTGGCTCTTTCGTCGGCCTACCATCCCCAAACGGATGGCCAAACTGAGCGCACCAATCAGACCATGGAGCAGCTGCTGCGGGGGATCTTGGAACCGGATGGCGAGGGATGGGAATGCAAGCTCCCGGTGGCTGAGTTTGCCTACAACTCAGCAATGCATGCCTCTACGGGGCGGTCTCCCTTTGAGGTAGTGTATGGGGTGCAGCCTGCATGTCCCTCAGACATGGCAACCGGGTCGGACCTACCCGCGGTGCAGCAGTTTACAAGTGACTTCACAGAGGTGTGGCGCGGTGTACGCGAGGCGCTACACAAGGCACAGCAGCAGATGAAGCGGCAAGCGGACAAGCACCGGACAGCCGAGGAGTTCTTGGTGGGACAACAGGTGCTACTGAGCTCGCGGAACCTGCAGCTGGCGGGGGTGGACAGCGACAAGCTCAAGCCCCGGTGGGTGGGCCCTTTTCCGGTCAAGGAGAAGCGGTCCGCGGTGAGCTACGAGTTGGAGCTGCCGGACCACTATGGGATCCATCCCGTGTTCCACGCTTCTCTTCTCAAGGCCTACAAGGAGCCGGATGCACAGTTTGCGGCGCGGGGACAGGACCCTCCCCCACCGGTCTTGGTGGAGGGGGAAGAGGAGTATGTGGTGGAGAAGATTCTCGGGCACCGTCGGCGCGGTAACGGGTGGCAGTACCTGGTGCAATGGCTCGGATATGGGCCTGAGCACAACTGCTGGGTCTCCGAAGCCAATTTCCACAGGGGCGGTGCTGTCAACACGGTCCTCCGAGCGTACCAGGAGCGCACCAGGACGGTGCGCCCTCGGAGGGGGGGGTGATGTTATGGGAGCCGCCGGTCGAGGCGGTGATTACGTCATCATGCTGAGGTCAGATGCATGATTTGATTCTCCCATTGTGTTCTACGTGAAAAACCGTGCAAAATTGACCCAAGAACCGGGTCATTCGGTACAGGGACGAGAAAGATACGGTCGTGCAAAGGTGGGAGGCGCACCTCCAGAAAACAGGAGACATACCGGTTCGACCCCGAGCACGGCGGAGCGACTTTCTCGCCCACTGCAGCCGTAGCGCCCCTGGATGGACGCTTAGCCAATGAGACAAGGTTCATTGGGGTCCATGGGCGCTTTGGGATGGCGGCTGGAGCTGCATTCGCAAGCAAGGGCGCTTCGGGCGGCCGTGACCACCGCTGGCGGTGCTGCCAGCGGCCGTCACGCGTGGAGCACTCAAACGGCCATAACTTAGCCGTTTCTTCACGGATTGAGGCGTTCTTTGGTGCGTTGGAACGCTCGTGATGCGTACTACATGATGCACGTGTTATTTGCAAGATTTCGCCTTGATAGAGGGCTTCGAGGCGCTGAGTAGCTTTCGGCTGGCTCATAGGGGCTGGTACATAAGGAAGCCTAGGGGTGTTCTAGGCATGCCAATCTTACCCAGAGACTCTGTACATTGTCTTGTACTGATCCATCAAGTCTAAAGGATTCATTCCTTGCCCAACTCTCCTTTTGTTCCAAGTATTGCCTTGTACACGTCCATTCGATCCTACAAGTCTTCCGCACCGCACCTTGCTGCAAACGCCGCCAGGAGAGTCGCACGGCGGGAACCTCGGTCACTAGCAGCGGTCTTGCTGCTAGGAGAGGGTCGTGCGACATCTCAAGGGTTGGCCCACACACCAAGGGGTCAAGGGTTGGGAGGTTTATCCCAAGGGCTCGGCGTGTGACCGTCACGCCGGGCGCCCCTCGGTTCACATCCCTCGTGTCCGCCCGGCCCGCTGTGCTCTCCCCTCTCCTGCCTGGGTCCTACCCACCCCCTCTGCCCCCCTCGACCGCTCCCCCTGGTCCTCTGACTGTCTCCTGCCTTCTCCCGCCCTCTCCAAACTCCGGCCCTCCTCCTGTCGCTGCTCTCCCTCTGTCCGCCCCTCTGTCTCCCTCTCCCTCCGAGCCTGATGCGCCCTCGTCCGCCTCCCTCACCTGGCCTCTCTCTGGGCCTGTCGCCTCTCGTGGAGCCTCCGTCGCTCAGCCTGCCATCCCGCCAGCCCCAAGACTCGCTCTGGTGAAGCTGGCGCTGCCCCCTGTGCCTGTCGCGCTGCCTACCACTCCTGCTGCTCCTCCGCATCCTCCTCCGACAAACCCTCCATCCCCCCTCCCTCCCGCCAGCGTCCCTCTCTGTCCTACCCCATCCGGGACGCACGAGCTCGTCTCCTCTCCCCCTCCAGTGCCACCACCATGCACCACTCCCTATGCCTCGCCGCCCAATGGCGAACTACCCCTGACCGGCTCTGGCAGATGAGACCGCAGCCCATCCACGGGCACCACCACGGTGAGCCCCACCCCTGTGCGAACAGCTCCGTCCCACTCCTCCACCCACCGATCGCCTCCCTCCTGAATGACTCCGCCCGTGTTGCCATCCCCGCGGGTCCTCCTGCTCCCTGTTGCGTCTCCAATCCCTGCCCCTCCTCGCCCCTCTCCCTCTCCCCCTCTATGCCTGCCCCTCGTGCCTGGTCCTACCGTCCCACGCCTCTCATGTCCGTGCCGCCTCCTCCTGCCCCCCGGCCCGGGACCGGCACATTCCATCCTCCGCTCACCTGTAGGGCCTCTCCGAGGGCGCGCCCCTTGTGCATCCTCCCCCAATGGTTCACCCACGCCCTGTCCGACGCCGAGGCCCACCCGCACCTCGGCACGAGACAGTGGTATGGGGGCCGTCAGTGGCGTGGCATCTGGCCCAGTAGTGTCCCCTGTGGCTTCGGCGTGGACCACGCCCCCTGTTCCCTGCGTCCTCCAGGGTGTCGTACCGCCGTCCCCGATGCTGTGTCCTCCCGACTTGCCGTCCGTCCATCCCCCCCCTCTGAGCCGTCTCCTCCTACTCTTCTACCTGTCCCACCAACCCTCTGCTCCTCCGGAGTCCACTCATCCCCCTCAGTCTCCTCCATGTCGTTGTTGCTGCCACTGCCTCCCGGATCCCTCCCCCCAAGGCCCGCTCTACCCGTCGGCTGCTGAAGCCACCGTCGACGGCCCCCTCCTCCCTCCTCAGAATGCTCCTCTCCCCGGTCCTCCGCGTCTCCCCCATCTGTTCCCCTCCCCGTCTCCTCCTCTGCGACCTCGTCCTCCCGGTCCCTCTCCTCGTTCCTCCTCTCCTCCCCCCCATCATCCCCCCCCCGTCCCCCCTCCCCCCCCCCTCCGGGCTACCCCCCCCTCCCACTCCCCCCGCCCCCCTCCCCTCCCCCAGCCGTCCCTCCATCCTCATCGCCCCCTCCCTCCCGCCGTCTGCCGTCCCCCACCTGCCCTCCCACCCCCCCTCCCCCAGGTCCCGCTCCCCCTCCGCCCGCTGTCGCCTCCCCGCATCCGACCGGCGCGCTGCACGGCTCTCTCTCATTGCCCTATCCCTCCTTCTTCGGCCGGCTCACCTCCCCCTCCAAGCGCGCCACGAGTGCCTCCCGGTGAATCCTCTCCCGTACGCACTTGGGAGGGTGTGGGAGCCTCCTCCTCCGCCCCCGCCGAGTCCTCTCCCCCCGGCTAGCCTGCCTACCGCCTGTCGACAACGCCGCCTCTCGCTCTGCCCCCACTCTTCAGGTCGACAAGGTCCACTCCGTATCGGCGGGTCCACACTTCTTCGCCTCTCTCTAGAGGCCACCCCCCTCAGACTGCTCCCCTCCACCCCCTCCCAGGTCCCTCGTCCCCACCCCCGTCGTCCTGTCCCCCTCCCGCCTCGCGGTGGACCCGGGACTGTGCGCCGGCGCCTCTCGAATCTCCACCGCCCCGACGTCCGACCCCTCTCTGGTTGTGGTGGCCGGCCTCTCCATGTCCATGTCCTCCAGCCCCGCGTCTTGAGCCCTCTCCAAGCGAGCCACCCGGTCCCAGAGCCCCCCAAGCCACTCCCGGTCTGCCCGCCGGGCTGTCCCCTGTGCTGACAACACCCCCGCCGCCTCCGTCAACGCCCTGTGGTGGTCTCCCAACGTCGCCGCCACCCTGGCCTTCAAGTGCTCCCACACCCTATCCACTGCTGCCGTCATCACCATCACCCTCTATCCCTCCCCCGTCCTCGCACTACTCTCCTCCTAGAAGAGCTCGCGCAAGCCGAGCGCCTGCTGGTAGAGCTGCTCAATGCGGGGATCGCCCCCCCTCTGGGCCTGCTCCACCTGCCCCACCGCCTGCCGCAACCCCTCCGTGTGACTCCGCATCTCCTCCATCCGCCCCCGGACCATCTCATCGTAACGCAGGAAAAGGCCCGGGACCCTCTCCCTCGTATCCCGGTGAGCCCGACCACATGCCGCCTCCAACTCTGCCCACAACGAAGCGTGGCTCTGCTCCCACGCGCCGCCTCCGCTCTCTCCCACCTGGCCGGCCCTGCTCCCCCATGTCCCCCTCGCTGCTGTCGTCACCCTCCCCCGCCTGTCTCAGTCCGGCCCCGTCGGGCCCCTCCTCTCGCTGCCTCCTGCGTCTGCGGCCCCCCCATACCACGGGGCGGACCCCTCCCCGTCCTCTTCACCTTTTCGACCGTGCCCTCTCCCGCCTCCCTGTGGTTGGTCCCCGCCGTCCCCTCCCCAGTGCCCTCCTGGCCCTCCAACCCCACCCTCCTCACTGCGGGAGTCAGCTGAGGCTCCTCCGTCGCCCTTGGACTCTCCTCCGCTCCCCCCAGAGGACCCAGCGGCTGAACTCTTCTGGTCTCCAACCACCCAACCAGCGGACTGAGGATCCACCGTGCCTGCTCGGGGTGGCTCCAGCGTCCAGCAGCCGCCACTGTTGTTGCTGCTGCTGTGGCTACGATGGTGGCCTGAGCGGCTGCGCGGAGTGCGCCAGTGAGGGCCACAAGCGTGACGCTCGACGCCACGGAGTGAGAGAGGGCCTCGGTAGCCGCGATGTCAGCTTGCGTGTAGCACTCTGCCACGGACAGAGACACTACCCGCGCTGCGGCAGCGGTCGTGGCAGTGGCTGTGAGCAGAGTTATGCCCCCTCCCCCGAGACGGTGGTGAGGGCGGCCTGCTCCGCGTGCGCGTGCTCCTCCCACATCTCTGTGTCAACGACCGCCAGCGAGAGTCCACGGACTGTGTCAAGGGCGTGCTGGAGCTCCTCCACTGCCATCTCCATTGCTCTAGCCGCTCGCCGCATGGGGAGTGCCACCCATCATCTGGCTCGCTATCGCTCCCTCCCACCCCCGGCGTCCACCCGCCCCTCTCCTTCCCAAGGGCCCTGTCGGTCCCACTCGACCCCCTCCCGGCGACCCCTCTCCATCGTCGTCGTCGGCGGAGTCCTCACTGCCCGCCACGGGGTCCTGCCAGATAAACTGCCCCACGACCCAAGCCGCAGACCCAGTTGTATCCACCGCCTGGCCCGCACGTGCGACCTCCTCCGCTCTAACCCCCAAGGCTGGCACCACTGCTCCGGGGAGGGGGCCGGATGGCGGGACTCGGCGCGTGGGCTCTCCCTGCCAACGGGTGTAGGGTCGGAAGGCCCTACCCCGCTCACGCTCCCCCAGGGGCCCCGCCACCTCGTCTGCCCACCGCACCAGCTCCGTCGCCTCGGCCCGAGCCCATGCCACCGCAACCCCCACGGCGCCAAACGCCAGGTAGGCGCTCTGGAGCACCTCTCTGGCGGGCTGTCTGATCCTTCTCCTGTCCAGTCCGGACTAGGCCCCTCTACCCCGGAGCTCAACGACGGCAAGGAGGGCGTGGCGTGCCAGGGCTGTCGCACTCACGCCCCGCGCAGACGCGAGTACTATTGTGTCTGCCACCACGCTGACTCCCAATCGCTCGAGCTCTCCTCTCTGCCCCGCTGCCTCGTCGCCTCGGCCCAAGATGAAGCGTGTGGCCGCCCCGGCTACCGCCCCACTCTCTATTTCTATTGTCGCTCTCTAGATCCGGTCCTCCGCGTGGGCTGCCCTCTGCACACAGTCCCATCCGCCCCACAGTGCTCGCCAGGCAGCCTCAGCCAGTGTCCACGCCAGGCGTCCCCAATGGAGGAGTATGGCTGTTGTTCTGGCCCCTGCCTCTGCCTCCCCCATGGCCTCCGCCATAGCCAACATCGGTCCGTAGAGGCGGCCAGATGCAGGGTCGGCTGGGCCTCCCAGTCCCCTGGGCCACTCGCGTCCTCGCCCTGGTTGCGAGGCGGGGGAGGAGGGTCCCCCGCAGAGGTGTGCGGCAGTCCGGACCACCCTGTCCACCGCCGCTGCTGCTCTGGCTGTGGTGCTCTCGAGCTCGCAGGCCATGAGCTGTGCTCCAAGGAGGAGGGCCAGCACTCCTAGGTGGAGTTTGTCGCGCGGGCCTCCGTCTGTAGGTTCAAGCTCTGCCGGCAGATGTCCCCCGCCCGCCGGGCTGCCCACCAGTAGGACTGGAGGGCTTGGTGGTCCTTCTCGCCAAACGGGCGGGGCATCGGCCACGGCGGGGGGGAATCCTCTCCCGCTCCCGCACCACGCCCCTCGGTCGACTGCAAACGGGTCAACGGTACTGCTGCTCCTGCCGCTGTCCCTCCCCCTACCGCTCTCCCGATTGCCATGGAAGCGCCTGCAGTAACGGCTGCTCCTCCAGTCCCAGAGGCTCAAGCTCCAGTCCTTGCCCCTGCTTCTGCTCCCTCTGCTGCCCCCCCTACAGCTGCCCACCCCCCCGTGGGTTCAGTTGATGCTGCTACCCTTGTGTCACCAGTGACTACCGATGCCGACTCTCCTGTTGCTGCTGCGGCCGCTGTTGCGGATGCTGTTGCTGCTGCTGCCGCCGCTGCAACCCCCCCGTAACGATGGACTGTTGTTGCTGCGGCTGCCACTGCTGGTCCCCCTGCTCCCCTAGCTGTTGCTATTATTGTGGGATGCAAAGGAGCCGCAGCAAAGGCTGCTTCTCTCGCTGCTGCAGCTGCTGCCGCTCTTGCGGCTGCCGCGTCAGCCCCGCGAGCAGCAGCGGCTGCCCCTGCCCTGGCTGCTGTCCCCACCGCTATACCCACTGCTGCTGCCCACTCTCTCTCGGGACCAGTGAATCCTGCTATCAGGATGGAATCCGTGTGGTGCGGTCCCGACGTTTTTTTTATCATCTCTAGTGGTTCACGTCTACTGTTTTGGGCGAATCTGAGACTGAGCGTGAGCTTTTCTGGTCGCCTCACGCTATGTGAGCAGGAATTTAGAGACAGTCAGTTTGCGAAGGGAATAACGTCATTTTGCGTTATATGTTGAACATAGACATAATCACAACATTTATAGGGCTAGTCATGAGATTTCCAACGCACCGAACCGCGCGCGATTCGGCCAAGCGTAGCTCAAGTTATGCTTGCCGAAGCGCAGGTCTCACCCACCACAGACATGCCTAACGCCTCCATGGTGCGCACACGCCGTGGCGCCTTCCTTCACGTGCGAAGCGCCTTTCCCAAGGCGCATGTACTTTTTCACGTGGTTTAGGGGTCCCCTGCACTGTTTCCACGCACCCTACCCACTTTTGGGTCGAGTTTGGTGATGGGGTGTGACGAGGTTCGAAACCTGGCCGCGGACCTGCAGTCAGAATTTACACTAAGTTCCCTAGTAACAAAACGTACTACTGAGTTTCGGACGCCGAGCCATAATTTTGGCGAAGTCCCCCAGTAACAACCCGTACTACTGGATCCGGTGGATGATCCACCTGATCAGGTGGATTATCCACCGGACGCCTCGGCAGGCCTTCCGGAGCAATTTCTCCAGATGGTATTTTTGTTACTCAATCCGGTCGATTATCCACCGGATTTCGAGTCGCAGCCGGCTCGCAGAGTCGCTGCACATACCCCAACTGTGGAAGGCCATATCTCCCTCGATACTTGTCCGATTCCGGTGAAACAACTTGCACCGGGTTCAGCGACTTGCCAACTTTATGGGGCAATCGTCCTTTGTTAGGATCCAAGTAATTGTCGAGTCGCCAGATCCGCCGGAGCGGAATTTTCACTTTCTGGTGGCTCGTCGGCGCCTTCCGGCGCCGCACTTGGGCATGCGGAGGGGCAATTTTTCAACATTCTCCCCCTTGCACCTGCCATGCCCGCTACTCCTGCTTGCTCTCACTCATCTTCCGTTGCGTGCTCCAGCACGTCATAGCTGGTCATCCCAAGTCCGCGGGTTGCGCTTTGGTCAAGCAATCCGCAAGCATGTTGTGCGTGCTGCAGTGCTGCAGCACCACCTGCCCCTTCTCGACCATGTCCCGTGCGTAGTGGTAATGCACGTCGATGTGCTTCGTCCTCCTGTGCTGCGTCGAGTTGTTGGTCAGCGAGATGGAGTTGGTGTTGTCCTCTTGCACCACCGTTGGCTCCTGCTGCGGCACGCCCAGCTCCCCCAGCAACCTGCGGAGCCACACCGCCTCCTTGACCGCCTCGGCCAGCGCGATGTACTCTACTTCCACTGTGGAGGTGGCGACGCAGTCTTGCTTCCTGCTGCACCACGAGACCGCTGCACCAGCGTGGAAGAACACGTAGCCGGATGTGGACTTCCGCTTGTCCACATCGCCAGCGTAATCTGCATCGGTGTAGCAGACCAGGCGCAAAGGGTCCGCCCGTCCTTTGCCGTCAAACCTCAGGCGCGCGTGCCGCGTCGCCTGCAGGTAGCAGAGGATGCGCTTGACCGCCTGCCAGTGTAGTGGCCCTGGATCAGCCACATACCTGCTCACTTGGTCCACCGCGTAGGCCAGGTCCGGTCGAGTCGCCACCATGGCGTACATGAGGCTGCCCACCGCCGATTGGTAGGGCACCCCTGCCATATCCTCCCGCTCTTCTTTTGTTTGCGGCGCCATTGTCGCACTCAGTTCACAGGTCGTGGAGACAGGGTTGCACACTGGTTTGCAGTCCTCCATGCCATACCGTTTTAGCACCTCGGCCACGTATTTAGCCTGTCCCAGCTCAAGCGTGCGCGCCCTCCGGTTCCGCATAATGCTCACCCCGAGGTAGAACTCCAGCTCCCCCATGTCCGACATCTGGAACCTCCTGCTCAGCTGCTCTTTCAGCTGCTGTAGGCTCGGCAGGTCTGAGGAGCACAAGATCAGATCGTCCACGTAGAGTGCGACAATCTGATGGAGCTTCTTTCTACACTGCACATACACGCTGTGATCCGCCTCACAGCGCTTGAAGCCGATTTGTACCATGAAGGTGTCCATCTGTTGGTACCAGCATCGGGGCAATTGTTTTAGCCCGTACAAGGACTTCCGCAGCTTGCACACCTTGCCCTCCGGCGCCTCCACCCCCTCCGGCACCTCCATGTAGATTTCTTTGTCGATGATACGGTTGAGGAAGGCCGTCTTTACGTCCATTTGGTGGAGCTCCATGCCCTTCACGGCTGCCACCACAAGGATCGTCCGGATGCTTGTGAACTTGGCGACGGGGGCGAACGTCTCATCGTAGTGCTCGCCCTTACGCTGTGCGTATCCCTTTGCCAGGAGCCGCGCCTTGTACTTGTCAACCACACCTTCCTTTGTGAACTTGGTCTTGAAGACCCACTTGGAGCCGATGACCTTGGCGTCTTTCGGCCTGTCAACCAGCTGCCACGTGTCGTTTTCAGCAATGGACGCCAACTCCGACTTGATGGCGGCATCCCACTGCTTCCCTTCGGGCCGCCCAAGTGCCTCTTGCACGGTCGTCAGCTCCGTTGATGCAGCCAGCATGCACCGCGTCATGCCGATCCATCGACCGGTGCCTGCGTCGAAACGCTTCCCCGCTCTTCGCTGCCTTCCGCTGCGACGCGGCAGTCTTGGCGGCGTCTCGTCGCTCTGCTGCGATCCTTCCGACTCAGCCCGCTCCGGTGAATCATCGACCGGACGGCTTCCCGAGGATTCTTCTCGCTCCGGTGAACCATCAACGGGACGGGCGGCACGTCCGGAGGATTTTTCTCCGACGCCCGACGTGAACTCCGCCGGGAGTGCACGCTTCGGCACCCGCGGTGCCTCCTTCGACGGATGATTCCGCCAGATCTCCAGCCCAACTGTATCGTCGTCGGAGTCTTCCGCGTCGGCTGCTGCACCTGCTGCACCACCGCGCTCCGACACCACATCATCGACCTCCGCGTCCGCCGGCTCCTCCTCGTAGTCAAGGAGCTGGAACCACT
>SZWC01002841.1:199559-209559 GCA_023375785.1 Penium margaritaceum | reverse complement strand
GGCCCGCAAATTCTTCCGTTCTCACTACGGCCATGCGTAGATCCGCGTGAAAATGCATGATCTTACGACTAACGGACTTCCACGCAAGAGAGTCCCGCACGGCAGAATTTCATTTGTGACGCTGTACGACCAGCGACCGTCGACTGAGGCTGGAAACCAGCAGATAGTGGCTAGTGGGTTGCTGAGGAAGTCACATAACGCCTTCCTTTGGCTCGAACTGAGTTAGCGAAACTTTGAAATCTGTAAAAAAACTACTTGAGAAGATTCAAAACCTGTTTTCACCTCTGCTGCTTGCCCCTTTTATGCAGATCGCGGGCTTGCGGACGAGAAATGGTCAATAATGAGCGGGCGTTAGAGGGTTGAGTCGAGCTTGGCCGTCCAATCATAAGGGAGTTCGCTTGAACCCAGTTCGTTGGCGTGAACTGGGTTGGCATGAAACCCTAAACTGAACAACGACGACGAAACTTCTTCAGTGATCGAATAAGCTGCCTTTTCGTTAAAAGGAAGAGTTGAATTTCGCCGAGAGCCTAAAAGCCAACAGAAACACATCGCAACCCTTCTCCCCAATCGATCGCTAGCGGGTACTGAGTTCGCATCCAGCCTCATCCGCCTACTCCGGGCTCGCGGCGGATAATTTTTCTTCGCGGCATGTTTCCAGCCTCAGCCATAAAACAGGTTCGAAAACGCAAATAAAGGCATTTCAGCAGCATTTGTCCATCAGCCAGAATTATTGCCATTGGAATCAATCCTTGCCGAATACAGCCGTGTATCAGCCTCCTTTCAGAATCCAGACACTGTCTGAGGTGACATGATCCTCTACAGTTTGAACAGCAAACATCGAAACAATGTAAGCCTCAGAGATGCAAATCATTCGGGATTTCGAAGAAAAGATTGAAACGTGAAACATTACTTCATTTCTATGGTAGAGAAATAGAAATAAATGTGCTAAACAATGAAGACAGTTAATTCTTAAGGTGACATGAGCCTTCCAGTGTAGAAACAACATGCTCCTTCGATGTCAACAACAATGCATAACCCTCAAATCCCATGCTTAATGCACTTAGGAAGGGAAACATAATGAAGTGAGAAAAAAAGAAAAACTACCGAGCAAAAAGCCTTCTCAGAGAGGAAAGGGCCCAAAAACATGTATAGAAAATGTTCCGTATTCTATAAAAGAGAAAGAAGAGATCCCTAAAGAATGTGCTCACCTCAAGGTGTAATGCAAATCATCATTTGGAGGAGTACAAAAAATAAAGATAAAACAACAGATAAAAACTATCGAAGTGACTTTAACTGCAATAATTGAAAAAATTGATTCCATCTACTACAAAACAAGAATAATATACATAATATGGGTGATAAGATACCAATTTCTCTGAAAATGAACTTAAAGACAAACAAACATAAACATTCCCTTGAATGAAGCATATTTATCATATATTTTAAACTCTTTTTGCGTAACCAATGAAAACATTTAGCAAGACATGTGCAAATTTAGCCAAAATTCTCATGGTCTGAGGTATGAAAAAACAATGGATGAAATATACATTTAATTCAAAAAATAGATGAAATAAACTCTTTTATTGAAATGTTACCACCATCGTAACAAGTCATGCACCTTCACTATGAAAACATGAAAGCGCAAAAAAGAACAAAAGGTTGAATGAATCATATTTAAATCGTTTCACAAAGATTTTCAAGAAAGATGATATATACTATTTCTCCTAAAACTTTTATATGAATGATCACTTAAAAGATAAAGTGCACATCATACATATAAAATACATCTGATTAGTTTGAAACTACCTTATAATCATACGCGTAATGATTTCTCATGAATATACGCCCAAATAATTATCATGGTTGGATTTGAACACCCTCACTATGCCATTCTTTTCATGAGTGCAAAAAGATAATGGATTTAGATGTACAAAAAACACTTACTCGAAGATTCTCTACAACAAATAAATTTCATAAGGGCAAACTGAGACTTCATTCAGAAACCATTGGATACAATGCTGACAACATTGAAACATGCTTTTGGTGCACAAGTGTCCATACACGTACAAGCATGGATAACGGTGATTTTTTACAAAAAGAAACATACACATCCAGTTTCTTCTTCACCCCTCCACTTTCTCATAAGACAAAATAAATAACCATGTCCACGAACTCATTTAAATGTTAACATAAACTCTAATTTGAGCATGAAAAAGTTAGGTTCACAAAACAAAACAAAACAAAACAAAAATTAAACATATGGAAGACTTGGAAACCAATGCAAAATAAATTGCAGTTTTAACTCAATTCCAAATCCAAGTAAAGCATACCACAATCAGACTTTTTCCTTCAAAAATCATGGATGTTTCTTCAAACATTCTTCATTCTTTCTTTTGCTTTCCACCCATCATTTTCTAGTACATGGTAAAACATGTTACAAGCTTCTCCAATCTGGAAAACTCCGCTAATATATTTTTTTCGAGCAATGACAAATTCACCGTGTGCTCTAATGCAATAAGGAAACCTTACTTATACAAAAGATCAGGATGCCCCACAAACTGACCCTACATTGTAAAGTATAGGGTGGTACACTAACGTTGAAATTTTAATGCAAAAATACTATCAAGTACAACTAAGGTATAAGGGGCAAAACAACATAACATGCTTTGGCTCAATCCTCTAACATAACCTACCCAATCGAAGGGCACAACATCTTCCTAGGCCACCAAGGTAATAGTTCCAAGAGTGTGAAGGTAAACACCATACTTTTTGGTAGAATTTCTCCCACATTGTGGAAAAATCCCCCTTTACAAGATTACACCAACTTCTAGACATGTTGAGTCATCACACGACTTTGGAACCTCCTTCAAAAGTTTTCATAATGCTACAATGTCAATACGTTTCACAAAGGGCACCTCTAACAAGGTCCGTCTAAAGAAGATGAAAACTGTAAAACAAAGCTCACCTTACACATGAAATCTTTGCACACTACCTAATAAACAGATCCTCATTCAAAAAGAAAAGATGTGCAAGGAGGTAGCTCTCACGAGGCTGATCTTTGGTCTTTACAAAAATGTAATAACATCTTCTAAGTGGTAAGCAATTTAGGCACTCGAAAGCCTCCGAAAACCCAAGGTTATAAAATGCTACCAAGATCAAATACGTCTTCAGGTAAAAGATAATTTGCAACGTATTGGTCTAAGGCATTCTCAATACAAGGTAGACAATTATTCAAAACTGATTTGAACTCGGATTTATTCTTCTTTGCAGTATTGGATTTTCTACACTACATGAGTACGATTACCGTTTAAAGTGGAATCCTGTCAAGTTGCCTTACTAGTTGAAGACTTGATAAAAAATCTTCTTTTAATGTCATAAAGTACTCCTCAATGAATCTTCCCATCATGCAAGATGACACCCACCCTAAGGAACCTTTGACTTGGTTTTGGTCCCTCCATCTACGTCGCGCATGTAATCTTGACAAAAGGAGATCCCCAAAACTAGCTATGAGTGTTGCTTTTACATCATTGGTGCATACATTGATGTTATCCAATCCCTTGCATGCATTCAAAAATGTATAACAATCCCAAATTGAGTCCTATAATGTCATTACTAAGCCTTTTTCGTGAACAAGCTCAAATAAAGTAGTCTCATATGTTAATTGAAGTGAAGCCCTACCTTACTACACCTAACCAAATACCCAACAAGGCTCACATGCCCTCCACAAAAGCTTACCATGCCAGGGATACATGATCAACTTTTGCATATATAGCACAAAAATCTAAGCTCCTTCCCATCCCATAAGACCCTCTAGATTCAATTCTAGAATTTAATCTAGCTAATAGACTATGACATATTCTAGAAACCCGAAACTTTGTATTCAACAATAGCAATCTATACAATTAAGTACAAAACTTTCATTTTCGAACTAAACATGCCATGTTGAAGCTATCCCTAAGCACATTTATTGCTCACTACAACACTATCCATTGACAAGTGTGCTATAAATTAGATGAATATTACCCGCCAAAATACTGAAAAAATGGGTGTTTAATGGAGAATCATGTTTTCAAAAACAAAAGGACGTTACATGGTCCATTAAATGTGGGAAAGCATTCTTTAGTTTTTCATAAACAATTTGGCTCACATCTATCAACTACAACTTTGAGAATGTTTGTTAAGAGCATTTTTGGATTTTTCCCATGTTATTGTTTGGTCAAAAGAGGTTTTTAAAGCTCACAAATGTTATTTGGTGAAGCTATGTTCACTTTCCTACTCACCCCTAAGGTTGCTTCATGCGAAAGCAACCTCCTATGAATAAAGACACTTTGCTTACCATGCATGTGCTTAGCTATTCACCTAATGATTGTAGAAGCCTTAACTCATGTGGCACTTGCAAGGCATCATTTTGGCCTCTAACCTCTTGCTTGGTGCAACAACCCTTGGTTGGTGAATTTTGAAAGCTTGCTACCAATCTCAATCTGCTGATGTTGCATATTTTTCTCCCATTATTGCTTCAGCCAATGGCTTATACAACTATCTTTTACTCCTTTTTCACATGCTTAAGCGACACTTAGTCGCGTTGGATTGATTTTGCCAAGGTTCAGATGCCTTTTGTTCCCCCATGTCCATTCTTACTCAATTCAAGCTATGGAGGACGTTATGACCTTTTACACATGACCTTATGGGCTTCCCATGGCATCCTTCATAGCCAAAACCCTTTTCTCGATCAATGTTCCTATCATTGCAAGATTTGACCTGCCACACCTTATGAGGGATGACCACCATATGGTTGACTAGTTAATTCCCCTCTTTTTTTTAGATATTGCCCCTATTTACAAAGTTTTTTTTCTCTCATCCCATCAACTACGTCGATCACAAATTTCACAATTCCTTTCTTGCTTGCCCCACTACCCAAAGGCACTTCAAAGGTCGCAACAGCAAGCGATTGGCCATTTCCCACTCAGTTTTCTATTGATTTTAAATTGTTTCTATGAGTGAAAGACTGGTTTGTTCGTTGTTTACTGGCTATCCACCTTGCCATTGCAAAAAACAGCTTCTAGAAGCCTGAATTCACGACATGCCTTTGCCTTGCTTCTGCCTACCATTGTAGAACGTTGTTGTCCTAGCTTGCCATCCTGCCCCGCTAGTGTGACATCCAATGAGGATTTCATTCCCTCCCCCCGTCTTGCTCCACGCCAACCCACTGTAGCCCCTATTATACTCATTATAAGAAGCTTGAAAACTTTTTCTTTTGTGATCATGCTATTCCCATGACTCAGCTTGCGAGCCACATCTCAACCTACTAGAATTCAATCTTCCAATCGCAACTAAGTGGCCAACAAACGCTACCTCTATGCCCATTTTCATTTATGTTTTAAGAGGTACTCCAAGTTCAAATCTTCCATGTTGTGACCCAAAGCTTGTTGAGGTCATGAAATCAGGTGATTGTCATCTCATTTTTTCTTCAACAATATTGGATTCCACTTTGTTGAAAACAAGTGCAACAAGAGCTGTTCTAAGGAGAATGAAAAGAATTTCCCATTTTGGTTGGTTTTGCTTCCCCAAATATTGACACTTATCTTTTGTTGCACTCGCTCTTCTTGTTAAACCAATAGAGAAGGGTCCACCAGGCAAGTGATCAACTTGTCCTTTTGTTTCAGGAAGAAAAACAACAAAAACGGTTTTTTACTACAGCCAAAGTAAACTTTTCATACCAACATTAGTTTTTCAACCACCAAGCTTCCCATTCAAAGGATGGAATTCTCATCACAATTAAACTTTGGCCACAATATGTGTTCATACATTATCGTACCTTCACCTTCGAGAAGGCACTGAACACAAGGTGGGCTCACATCCCAAATCTTCATACAAAAATGCTATTTGATGGAAAATGCAACACATAACACTTCTCTCCATAATCATAGTTGATAAAACTAGTGTACAAATAGTGCACATGTGTTTGTGTGACTATTAGTCGTCCAACATGTTGCATTGGCAGTCACATTTGCGGTCAAAAGGAGCAAACGTACCCCTGAACTGATTTTTCCCATTAAGTGGTAATCCAAGGAAGAGATCCTTATCTTTTTTAAAGAAATATGGTGTACATGATACTTCTTTGATGTTTTCTACCTCAACTTGTCACTTCATCATTACTTTTACATGGAGCAACAATTAGGTCACTAGTTCAGGCAACTAGTTATTAACTAGGGGTGGAGTCATCAATTGGTGGTGGGAGAGGATGCGGTAGGAGTTGATGGTACCCAAGATTGCAAGAAAAAGTCAAGTTATAAAAATTAGGTAACTAGTTTATGGTAAAACAGGAGGGGGAAGAAGTGACAACCATGATTGTGGTAGATGTGAGTGGGCATGAGACAAGACATGACTAGAGGGGGCCATAGGTTAGAAGGGATCAATAAGGAAGCTTGGGGAGGCATAAGGTGCAAAGATTGAAACCACGTGGAAAGAGCTTCAAAGTTGATGAAGATAGACTAAGATAGAGGCATGGGTGAATACATACAATAGGATAAAAAAGGATGGGTAGATCCTTGGAGGAGGGATGGGTGGAAACAAGGCAGGAGGGGAGGCCAAACAAGAAAAGGTAACACATGATTTGAGGTTGCACATAAGAGAAGGGGAAGAGGTAGGACCGAACTTGGGTGATAACACAAGGGGAAGGCGACAAAGGTGAGGATAAGATGGATAATAGCAGTACATGGGTGAAGAAACTTGAGGGAAGCGATGCAAGACATTTTATTATGGGTTGACATGAGGTTATAGAGGATGAGGGAAGAAATGGAGGGTAGCGCAAAGAAAGGCAAGAGCGCATGTACGGTATGAGAAGGTATGAGAGGAAATGGGTGAATGGGAAAGGGGAGTGTCTAGCATAGGGGAGGGGAAAGGGCAGCAGGTATGGGGTTCATATGGGGTCTACAGAGAGGAAAGGCAAAAGCAAATGGAAGAATTGGAAGAAACATCCACACAGCATGTGCTCGCATCTAGGAGGAGGTGAAGATAAAGGCACCAAGTGGCAAGATCAAGACACGCCCACGTGGGCAAATAGGATAGGCAGCAACAAATTGAGAAGAGGGTGAGGGTAAACATGGGAAACAAACAACAAGGGCGGAGGGGTTTCTTAGAAATAAAGTTAACTTGAGGGAAGAAGGGGAAAGGAATAGAAGGATTAGAGGCCGCTAGGAATGCTTGGATTGGAGAAACCCATCGAAACAAGGACAATGCCACTTAGTTGATAACATGAGGAATGGAAAGGTAGAAAATTGTCTTTCGAAGGCATCCATTAGGAGACAGTTGATTTCTAGGCGATAATTCTATTTGGCTGCACAAAGGGATCTTAACACTTTAGGTAGGGGAACGGGGAGGAGAGGGAGGGGATGGATTGAGTGATGAAAAGAGGGTAGGAAAGGGAAGGAGGAGTGGGACACATGATGCGTCAACAAAGAAGAAGAGGGAATCATATCATTATCATCATGGCAGTTGCAAGGGGCAAGGAGGGTGAGGATGGAGTCATTGACTCAAGGGTCGAGATAGTTGCAACAAGTGAAGAAAAGAAGGGAAGGGAGGCATGTGTGGCGGAAAAAGAAAAAGCAGGTGCAAGGGAGGTGGAATGAGAGGTTAATTGAACAGAACCACTAAGGACACATAAAGATGACAAAGGAAGTGTGAACCTGGGACAAAGGAGGCAAGGACTTTACTATTGTTTATTTTTTTTCTAGGGTGACAAATGACAGTATGAGTCTTTAGGTAAGCGAAAGAAACCTAATACATATAAGATTTTTGATGGGTTAGTAAATAGGAATGTTCAGTGTGAAAACAAAATCCTAAATACAAATGTGTAATGAATAACTGGCATCATGAAACAAGCATGGCACTACTCTATGATGAAATTTCCAATCGGATATTAAGAACAATGGGCCTCTTAGCGTAAAGCTAGCCAACGAGTGACATTGAAATGACAAGGCAAAATGAGGATATCGAATTACGGAGCAAGGGAAAGGTAGACTCTAGCCATGGTAGCCCACACTCTATCAAGCTCAGGTATGTTTGTTGATAAGAAATAAATTCAAATGGCATTTGGGGTACTAGAACTCTGAGAAAATTGGTTACATCGTAAGGTGTAGAAATATGTTGCCTTGGACAAAAAGCGTATCTCACGGTGAAAGACACTAGGCGCGATCATCATGTTGTGAACGCCCTCCTCAAGGGTGAGCTTTGAGAACAATAATCTCTTTGTAACGAGGTAAATAGGGACTCAAAACGAACAACCTTACGATTTTTCAAGGGCTAAAAACAAACCACCTCACAATTGTTCTACCTCGTTACACTCATTTAACATCTTGCTTCTTCAACAAGAGCAAATTCACTTTGCATTTGGTAGATACACACCATGACTAAATCATCATGTTGGCATTGATCTTTTCCTACAAAAGGGCAAACACATGAATTGGGAGCATTCTTTAATCATGTGAAGAATTCAAGTAGCGTGCAAAGTAACATACTAATTTAGTTCAACGACCATGGATATCAACATGGGCAACCTTGAGGGATGTGCAGGTGTGTGAATAGCCCTAGTCCACACTGATACATTTGGACCTCTACCAACAGCCACCATCTATAATGGACATTGGTTCTTTCCGCCCTTTGTAGATGACGCCACAAGGATGCTGTGAAGCTATCCACTTCAATCAAGAGACGTACCTCAAGCATGCTTCCTCAAGTGGCTCGAGATGGCCGAAAGTCAAAGCAACAGAAAACTACAGGTTCACGCTCAAATGGTGCTCGTGAGTAAAGCAGCACGGAGTTTCTCACACAACAAAAGGATCATGAAATCGTGGAACAGTTCTCTACGCCATACACTCCGTAGTAGAATGGCGTGGCAGAGAAAGCTAGTCGCACAAAACAAGAGACGATGAAGTCGATGGTGCTACGAGCGCAGCTCGACAACTCGTGGTGGTCGTTTGCACTACGACAAGCAGTGTGGGTATGCAACCGCGTGCCACACGTGTCGCTACCAAGCATGACACCATTCCAAGCATAGCATGATGACAAGCCCGTCATCACCATGCTACGCACCTTCGGGTGCATGGCACTATTTCATGTCCCAAAGGAGCGTCGATGCAAGTTGAAAGAAAGAGCAACATGGGGTGTTTTTCTCGGCCAGAGCCCCAACACGAAGGGGTGGGAGTTCTACGACATTGACTCTCATCGCATCATCACCAGCATAGACGTTATCTTCTTTGAGAACCTGACGTGCTCTGCTTGGGAGACTAAGCATTCTAGTAAGCCCGCTCTACTCCAGAATATCTACGACTTTTACATGGAAACGCTAGAGGAGGGGGAAGCTGATAGTGTGCCACTAACCCTTCTTCATCTGGATAACGCATATTAGTAGCCGGTGGCCCAGGGTGTGGTTCTCAACACTCGCCGGGACAAATGCATCACCACTGATCATGAGGTGCTCGTAGTACCTCATGACAAAACTAAGGCCGTGGGAATGCATAATGGTGCGCATATGGTGGGAAAACCACACGATGAAGCTGCCCGACATCCAAGGCTTCTCAAGCGCCTCAAGCAATAGCAGTTATAACAAGAAGAGGAGCAAGAGATCAAAGAGTCAAACATGGCGATTACAGCTTGCTCTATCTAAAAGGAGGCGGGTGTTGTCCTGGCAAACTTCACCACCACGCACCTTGCATCTCTCATCTCAACAAGCACGCTTCCACCAGAGCCACAAACTCTTAAAGAAGCACTAGAGGGTGAGCATGCTGTAGAATGAAAAGCAGCACTTGACGTCGAGTACTAGAGTCTCATGGATCGAGGAACATGGGAGCTCACGGAGCTTTCATCTGGGTCCTGACTAGTGGGAGTGAAGTGGGTGCTTCTCGTCAAAACAAAAGCAGATGGTAGCATTCACAAGTTCAAGACTCGCCTCATGGTAAAGGGGTTCACGCAAGTTGAGGGACGACACTTTTTTGAGACCTAA